>CM064577.1:43768660-43788660 GCA_032716605.1 Paralithodes platypus | reverse complement strand
AAAAAATCCGTGTATGGTATTCTGGAAATATGGATCCTACAACTAGGTTTGAATTGAAATATATTCGCCTAGTGGGTTTCCCTTCTCCCTAACATAAATAGGATAGAAGGCTGAGTGTCTTTTAGACTGCCGTGGTGTAATTGATTAAAGCGTCGGCTATCGTTCTGATGGTCGATGGTTCGATCCCCACTGAGAGACTAGAAACATTTAGTGGCTCACGTGTATTTGTGATATATTCTCAATATATATATATATATATATATTACAGTCAAAGTGTGAAATCAGTCAATTCATGAAATGACTGAACATTCTAGTCTTTTCATGAAATGACGGAATTTTGTGACCAGGCATATCACGAAATGACTAAATTTTTTGTTACTGTGCTTTTGACCTATGTAAGGCGAACGTAACTATTTTGTATTACAATTATATTCATAAGAAAATCACAGTTTTAAAAGCACTAGTTAAAAAGTAAATCACTTGGAACAATGATAAAAACACATGACAACACAATTACGTACTACAATTGTATTCATAAGAAAATCACACTGTTTTAAAAGCCCTAGTTAAAAAGTAAATCACTTGGAAAGTAAATCACTTGGAACAATGACAACACAATTACATATTCACTTGTTTTTGCAGTTGAAGCTATTGTGGCATCTACTATTGCATAACTGTTTAGATTTGAAACATTTGCATCGATTTGTTTGCGATTTTTGGGGACCATAACATGACCACTTAGCAAAACCTTGTCCTCCACTGATGAATGCTTTGATATCGGCTTCTCAGAGAGAAATCTTAGTGTCACTGTTAATATCACTTTCCTTCAGCAATCTTTCAGGACAAATATCAAACTGATTTCTGGAATAGCTTCCTTTAAGAATACCGATTTCGGTAGCCACTCGGTATATTTGTGACACTTCTCATACCTAGAAAATAAATCTTCACAAAATGTTAACTCTATGTTCTCAGACATGTTGTCAAGGTACTAGAATGCACTGGAATGAGCCGCGCTGTGTGCTTTAGTGCTCAAAACAGTTCCGAACAAAACGATTCAAACTGCGAGACAGTTCCGAGCGGAATGATTAAAACTGCGAGACAGTTCTGAGCGAAACAATTCAAACTGCGAGACGGTTCCGAACGAAATTATTCAAACTGCGAGACAGTTCCGAGTGAAACGATCAAACTGCGAGACAGTTCCGAGCGAATCCATTCAAACTGCTACTTCATACTTTGCCTATAATATAACATTCATATAGTGTAACAAATATGACAATAAATCAGTTATTTCATGAAAAGACTAGAATTTTCAGTCATTTCATGAATTGACTGACCCTCACAGACATTACATGTAATGACTGATAGCTTTAGTCATTTCACGAAATGACTGATTTCACACTTTGACTGCAATATATATATATATATATATATATATATATATATATATATATATATACTGTATATCATTATATATTATTTCACCAACTAATATTCTTACATTTAGTGTTATTACTTTCAGCTATTTACCTAGCACAGATTTAGATCTTCGTGATTCAATAATCTCCTATTTTTACGGTACTGTACAATTGACTTTGGAATACAGAGTTCGTTGCAGAATGAAGTAGCTCCTATTAGGAAACAAAATAAACACTGATGTAACCCAATTATTTTGTTTACTTATTGAAATATACGGAATTATTTTCAAGGATATTTTATTCACCCCGTAATTACAGCATCTTCAAATGATAGATGGCAGTAATGTAATGACTAATGTGACTCATCCGGCTTCAAGATAACTTTGAAATTATTATAATTATATGGAAAGAAATTCCATTCTCGATTAACTTAATTAGCTCTTAGAAGATATCGGTACAGTCGGATACCATAGTCTCTAGCCCACTCATAGGAATTCGTGGACCCCTATGTATTAAATACCCCTTCTGCTATTAAAACTACTTTAATTTATTTTCGGATAGAACTTCCTTTTTAATAAATAGTATACATAGTTTTGGAGTTAATGAATAGAAAATGTTATTCATAAATTCGTGTCCAGATATTTAATTCCATAATTATAAATAGGTGAAGTCCAGGAATATTTATGAGTGGGCTAGAGACTATGGTATCCGAGTGTACATTTGTCTTGTTATCATAACATAATTTTATGCAACTTGTAAACGTGATGTGGGTATTAAAAGGAAAAAGCTCTTAATAAATCCTTTGACTTCCACATACCGTTCTTACTTGTCAAACATTGTGCATAATAAACTGTCAAAAATGCGTCATGATCCAAAAGGGGTTAACTTCTAAGGTTTACAGATTAACGTGTATTCATATTTCATAAACATTCTTTAATCATTATGTTATTTAACCCGTCCAATACCAATTATGTTATCTGTAACAGATAACAGATAACTGGCTGATAATTAGAGATATAATATATACTGCCTATACTGCTGTTTGCGGATGATACAGTTCTGAAAAGCGATAATGAATGGGAGTTGCAGGGTCTGGTAAATGAGTTTGGAACAGTGTGCGAAAAACGGAATTTGAAGGTATATGCGGGGAAGAGCAAGGTTATGGTCTTCGAAAGGGGTGAAGTCACAGAGTGTGAGGTGAAGTTGAACGGTCAGGCTATGGAGATCGTCAGCTCTTTTAAGTATCTGGGCAGTGTGTTGAGTAAAGATGGGACTATGGATGAAGAAGTGCGGGAGAGGGTGCAACAGGGGAAGAGGGTTGTAGGAACGTTGAAAGCAGTAACAAGAAATTGGGTGGTCAGTATGGAAGTGAAGAAGTCCTTCCATGACAGTGTAGTAATCCCGACACTAACTTACGGAAGCAGCGAAGCATGGACGTTCTGGAAGAGTCTCAGACCAAGAGTGAGAGCGGTGGAAATGAGTTACTTGAGAAGTGCGTGCGGAGTTACATGGAGGGATAGACAGACGAATGAGGAAGTAAGAAGGTGTGGTGTGGAGGTAGATATGCTGGAAAGTGTGAAAAGGAACAACTTGAGATGGTTCGGCCATATGGAACGTATGGAAAGCGAGATAAGGACTAAGAGGGTGTACGAGAGCGAGCTGGAAGGACGGAGAGGGAGAGGTGCACCGAAGGAGAGGTGGAAGGATGGAGTGAGGAAGTATATGGATGAATGTGTTGCTGGTTGGGAAGAGGGGCGTCGACTGACAGGGGATAGAGGTGCATGGGGGCGGTTCGTTCGTGGCCACACCTTCGGGGATCACGGCGTCAGGCAATAGATAGATAGATTAAGTTTAAGCACAAAACTGGCTTCGAACTATCTTAATTAACCCTTTTAAACCACAGATCCTGTTAAGCTGCACAAAATCGTCTAAATAGAGCTAGAATACAATATATAAGACGTCACCGGTACAGAAGGGGTTTATATGAACTTCCGTTCATGAGCATAATTATACTCTGTGCAACTCTCCAACTCAGAGCCAACCCATATTCGCAATTGATTTTCTATTCAATAGGACAGCTCTGGAACTTACTCTCTGACCCTGTGTTTCCCTCACTCTATGACAAAATATTGCTTCAAACTCCGTTTGTCCAGGCATTTTGGCTTATAGTTCAAGAATGTTTGCTAAAGCCCGAAAATAATGGGGAACAAGCTGACATTATCAGGGTAGGTCCAAACACATGTGTAGAATCACATACTAAAAGTCTTCACAAATCCCCCTAGGGCGTTTTTCAAAATCCAAGATGGCGTCCAAAATGGCTGCCATTTTCAGTTAATTATATATCTATGCCTCTAGCTAGGTTATAAACATGGCTCAAGAGTTTACATATGTCCCTGCCGTCCTCCACCAATCGCCGACGCAAGCATGGTTCTTATTTAACAATTACATAATTTATATCAGTAACCGTGATCATAAAGCCGACTTTGAATCATTCAAACCTTGGCCCCTAATGGACTGAATTCGCTTTGAATATAACATTTTGGAAGGACTCGATATCTTGGTTTTAGTACATAGTTAAGTGGCTAGTTATTTGGTATATATGTTAGTTGAATCTGCAATGTAAATTATAAATTACGTGCATGCAATCATAAAGTGAATCATGTTCATCCTATAATGTCACGATATGTGTTACTCGTGTCTCACATTCGGTCTATATAGTAACTGGATGCACTTTGAATCACTGATGATATAGTTTGAAAACCATCATTGTGTAAGAAACTGTTGTGTGGTAGTAAGGTGTCCATTATGTGGGTTGCTGAACCAGTATTTATTAGTATGCTGTATACTCTACAGCACCACTGTTCATTATAATAATACGAAAGGATATTTAACAAATCAATTACACCAATGTTTATAGCGCATGTTTTCGATCATAATCTTCCTGGCTGTGGTTCCTTTATGATTTATAGTGGCTACCGCTAGAGTTTTGTTGTAGCTATTGTTAGACGATTTTATTCAGAACTGAAGAGGGGTCCGGGTGTCAATGTTAAATGACAGTTGTAGATTTAAGATTGAAAGTCCTCCATGTGCTATCTATTTATATTGACATCCCCATAACTATCGTTGGTAATCATTTAAAAACGGTTCGCGCCCTTACTTTCATTGTTTGTTTTCCTCCAGATTTTAAAAGTGATGGTTTGTATGGTTTTAGTTATAGCTATTCTCCATAATGAAGACATTTGTAAACAACTAGGACGTCCGAGGGAGCTCTGAAAGTGATGGGACTTACTGTTCTCGGTAATATCGGGTTTAAGAGTTTCATAGATTTTAATTGTCACTAAAAAGGTATTTATATTGATGCGTCAAGCTAGTGGGGCAGATAAGTGAAACAATCGTTCAAATGGTGATACAAGCTCCAAATTTTGTCACGAACAAGTGGTCTCATAGTGCTTCTGAGCTTTACTTTTGGTATCTTAATGGATTTACTGGGGCCAAAAATATAGGAATCAACACCAATAGCCTTCATGTCGGATGTACTGGTCAAATTGTGCATCACAATGTGTATTTTCATGAACTCATTGGCAGCCATCTTGAAAAATGGCAGCCATCTTGCATTTTTAAGTGGTTTATAAGATTGTGAGACATTTAAGAATGATGGCATTGCTTCCAGCATAGTACATACCATTATAATTGGTACCAATATCTATTATGTTGGATATCTGTGTCAAATTTCATGTCAAAACGTTATTGCAGTGGCGGCCATCTTGAAAAATGGCACCCATCTTGGATTTTCTGGTGGCTAACATTGTTTTCTTAAAATATAGCCTCTCGCGGATATTCATGCCAAATTTGGTGCTTGTATCATCATTTGAACGATTCAAGGTCAAATCTGCACTTATCCGCCCCACTAAGCCATTTCCAAATAATTGTCCTCTCTTTCACTACCTAATAGTTTATTGTTTATGGCAAGTGTATGTGTTGTGGTGGGCGAGAAGCGAGTTCAACACACACACACACCCACATGTTTTAACTTGGTCGTGGACAGCCCGGAGCGTAAAGCATGGTTCGCACATACAAGAGTCGGTGCCCGAGTCCAGCTAGAGTGAACGGTGGGTGACACTCTTCGTGACTCTGGCAAGAACCAGCCCGAGTAGGTCACTGTTCCTGATTCACCAAGAGTCAACAAGAGTCAGTACGTGTTCATCCAAAAGTCAGTACGAGTTACAGAGAGTCAACAAGAGTCACAAAGAGTGTAACACGAACCCAACACGAGTTGAGGAAATTTGAAAAATAACTGTTAAATTCCAGGGTACGAAAACAAAGAGTTGGTACGAGTTAACACGAGTCAACAAGAGTGTAACAAGAGTCAACAAGAGTGTAACACGAGTCAGAAAGAGTGCTCCCAAGAGTGGCCTCCATTGTGCAGGTGCCCAAATCACCCAAGAGTGTAACAAGAGTCAACACCAGTCACAAAGAGTTATGCAGAGTTCAACAAGAGTCAACACAAGTCACGAAGAGTCAACAAGAGTCAACACATGTCTACGCGTGTGTCCTTCGGACTCGTGACGGGGACAAGAAATGTCATGCATGTTTGAAATTTCTAGGCCACGTCACGAGTCCCCAGAACACCCCGATACCAACACGACTCACACAGAACACACCCCGATACCAACACGACACACGAGTGTAACACGAGTCACAAAGAATCACGAAGAGTATAGACGAGTCATTGCCGATTATGAAAATGTCCTCACTCTTGTTGGACTCGGGCACCGACTCTTGTATGTGTGAACCATGCTTAAGATAAATATTTGATACGGCTATAATAAGTAATCCTGACTCACTACGAAAAGCATACATTTCCTTTATCAAAATTATTCACAGAAATGTATACATTAATGTTACTTCAAAATATATTCTTCTCAAGTTCTCAATATATTAATGGATGAATTCCATAACGTGATTCACTAATATAAACAATTAATGGACATACATAATAGTGTTACATTCAACACATTGTATACCTATTTAACCCGAGAGAGAGAAGGGGGGGGGGGAGTGGCGCGTTTCAGGAAGGAATCTGGTGTAAATTACAAATTAGTTTGGTGACCATTGTTATATGAACAAGTAGAAGTAAATATGTTTAGCATTCTTCACTTCATGTTATCAAACGTCATCAACACCGTAGTAACTGTCAGGAAATGGTTACTAACAGCATATATAACTTGTTGATTGTTAATAACCAAACACTGCCACACCCCACTCTCCCATTGTTTCTTATGCTGGGGTCACACATTCCCGTATATCGCTCCCGACAGCTCCCGTCAGGCGTAATCGCCAATTTTGAGTTCTGACGGGCGTAGTCCGGCCGTGTACGCCCGTATAGACCACGACTATTGTACTTCCCGACAGACGTACCGTGACGGGGCCAGTGTTACGTCAGACGTAATGTAGTCGTATGGAACTACGTACGTGCTTGCGACTTGCGTAAGCATGTCCCCGTTAGTCTGCCTGGGCTGCCCGATTTGCGGGAACACAGGCCACGCCCATGGCCACGCCCCCACAAGACCTGCGTAGCTGAGGCCATACGTCTTGGGAGTGTTTAGGACTTACGTGGACCGTTTCCGGACAATCGTAGGCACACCCCGTCTGTCCAAACACAGACAAAGACAGTCTTTGTCAACCACGTAGGTCTGGGTTGGAATCTGGGAACTACAAAAGGGCAGGGCTGGCCACAACTTTCCCATTCCCACTCCTGACTCGGCACCATGAAGAACATCGCGGAATACATCCTGGAGGAGTTCAAGATGGTGAACTCCCTAATCAAACCGGAGAACAGGCATAACACTAGGCTCATGAAATGGATCATTTCCTACATAGAAATGTTAGAACTGCTTGCAATAGCAAACTACATCCATCAAGATGAACAAGAGAAGAAGAAGGAAAGGAGCAAGAGATCAGTGTGGGTGTGGCCATATCTACAACGAAGGCCTGAAGGCCATTATGAGAAGCTGATGCAAGAGTTGGCCACAGAATGTCCACAACTGTACAAAAACTTCACCCTGGTAGACAAACAACTATATGATGAGATAGTGGAACGTGTCACCCCCCTCATTCAGAGGAAACCTACATTCTGGCGGAAACCCATTCCTCCTGGTCTGCGGGTGGCCATCACCCTACATTTCCTCGCTACGGGTGATTCCTATAAGAGCCTGCAATACAACTTTTGTGTTGCCCTCAACACCATCAGCCAAATTGTTCCAGACACCTGCCAGGCCATCATTTCTGTCTACGGAGATCAGGAGATCAAGACGCCACAATCGCCTGCTGAATGGAAGGAGGTTGCCAGCGGCTATGAGGAACGATGGAATCTGCCGCACGGATCCAAAACCCAAACTTTGGTGGCACATATTACTTCAACTACAAGAAGTTTTTTTCCATTGTCCTGATGACAATTGTTGACTCCAACTACAAGTTCATTTACGTCGACGTTGGTGCCATAGGGTCAGAGTCTGATGGTGGTGGCTTTGCACACACCAGTCTGTCTAAGTTGCTTGAGAGACAGAACGCAAATCTGCCATCCGCCGAGGTCATCTCTACCGATCCCACTGGACCAACCACGGACTACTTCTTAGTAGGTGATGATGCATTCCCTCTGCGCGCCTACATGATGAAGCCCTACTCCCTACGATCCCTCACGAAACCGGAACGAATATACAACTACAGAATCAGCAGGGCCCGCCGGATGGTAGAGAACGCCTTTGGCATTCTTGCCAACCGCTTCCGGGTTTTCCACACTGCAATATCTCTGAAACCTGGACGTGTAGAGGTTGTTGTGTTGGCCTCATGCATTCTACACAACATCCTACGAGGACGAAGCCCACCCCAATCAGAGGTAGATCAAGAGGAACCACACACCCACCAACTCATACCTGCTGCCTGGAGGAGTGACCCACCTGTAGGAAACAACATCCCACCTGTGTCCCGCAACACTGCAACCATGCTTGCCAAGGCACAATGCAACTACCTCAAGACCTACTTCTCTTCCCCTCAAGGATCTGTGGCTTGGCAGGATGACAGGATTTAGGTGAGTTACATTTACTTTAATACTTCATTGAAAATTGTAAGATTTTCCCCTGTTTACTTATTATTTTGCTTTATATTTTAGTTTCATCTTACATTTAAGTTATCGAGTCTTTGCCAGTTTGCTTTGTATTGTACTTTTATCTTTTAATTTGGATTTTCTTTAATGTTTTAGGTTCTTCCATATTTTTTTTATTTTATATTTTTATATTTCCTTTAACCCCTAAAAGTCGGGGCGCAACTTAAGTCGTATTTAATAAAGCTGGACTATGTGGCGGCGCTCGACATAGGTCGAGTGGCAATTTCAGCACGTAATGTTGCTGAGAGAGAGAGACAAGTGGTGGCAGGAGACGAGCGAGCGTATGACTGCTCCAGACCACCGCGGCGAACCTACTGACACGAATCTCAGATCCCTCCTCCCTCTCTCACTCGCTATATACGGAATTGTATCGGGAAAGTGGCTAATTACCTGCTTTTTGCACTCGCGTTGCACGGTTATTGCAAGAAAACTACCCATCATAAAAGGATCGTTATGGTGTCATTCGAAAGCTCTGTTTATGCCCTTTCAGGGATAGATACTTGTTTTACGTTCTGGGTCTTATTTAGGCATGAAAATGATCACGTAAACAGCCCTATTTTGGCTAAAAACACCCCGCTGGGCGGTACATATAAATAAACCGCATAGGCCGCTAAAGAAGGGTTAATTACTTAAATTGTACCATGCTTATTTAATTTTCCATCTTTGACTTTTATATTTCATTAAATTTTTGTATTTTTTCCATGTTTCCTTTGTTTTGTACTATATGTTTTACAGTTATATTAAATTTAAGTTGTCAGTCAAGGATTTTCATAATTATTATTAAACATATTATCATTATTGCGTTTAAATTAATTATTTCTTTTTTATGCTTACTCATTACTTTCATTATAGATTGTATTTGTCATCTTATTAATCAATAATTATGATAAAATATTGGAAATAGAGACACACACGTCATTACACAAATACATATATTTTTTCAAAATACAAATTAACATTTATTTACATATAGAGAGGGTAGGGCTACTTCTTGGGGGTCTCCAGGGTTTGATTAACGGGATCTATGGCCGACCCGGGCGTACCTGGATTGAAAGATGCAGGTGATTGTTGGGCTGACATCATATCAATGAAGGTGGTGCCAAACTGCCCCAGGTCGAAGGACGTGTGGCTGGGTGTGGAGGCAGTAGGTGGGACGAATTGGCGAGGGGGTGTCGCTACATGTGGCGGCACCAGCAATGACTGCAAGGCTGCAATCTGGTGTGCAGGTAGCACGATGCCCCCAGCAGCAGGCTGGGGCTGGGTTGGCAGGGTGGGAGGAGGCATGGTGGGAGGAGGCAGGGTGGTTGCCGGAGTACCCTGGTACATCAGTGTCGGTTGTTTAGGATGCTGCTGTGCCAGAGGTTGGGGTTGGGGCACCGGAAAGCCAAAGCTCCTGTGGGCGTGGAGCAAGAGGTCCGGACCAGGTCGGGCCACTCCCTCCGCATGGGCAAGCTTGAACCGGTCGATGGCTGCCAAGAGTTCCAACTTCAGTTGGGTGTTATAAGCTGGAGGCAGCCCCACACAGTCTTTGGCCATGCCCTCCAGGGAGTGGCGCCAATACTTGTGGTCTGGGTCCTCGACCACATCGAAAGCCTTACCCAGGTTCTGGCGCAGCTTCTCCGAATTTTCAAGGACCTTGAACAAGGAACAAGAGAACATTAAACACACGAAACATAATATTTTCATATTTGACCAAGTATTAATTTTAACCAATGAAATTTTGCGGCATTCTGGGAAGCCAATATGTTCAAAGTTATTGTTGATAGTATGGTGTGAAATCATGACATCTTTAGTATTATTATTACTTTATGTTATTCTGATAACTTTGGAAACAGAAACACTTTATCAAATAATAGCATGGAATTGCAATGGGGTGCCAACAATGAACAATGTAACAAATATTTCCTCTACTCACTTGCTCCAGGGTCCCGTGTGCTGTAGTTGAAGGGACAGCACCAGGAGGCTTCCCCTTCTTCACCTTCCGTGCAGGCTGGGCGATGGCTGGGGGTGTGTCCTCCTCCTCCTGACTTCCGGCAGAGGGGTCATCCACTTCGTAGACTGGGGAGGCAGGTGCTGGGGTGGGGTCAGGGACAGGAACAGCAGCAGGCTCCGGTGCGGCAGCTTGGGCAGCAGACTGTTGGGACTTGAATGTATAATTAGTAACATGTACATTATTTATGAACTTTAAAATAACATTCAACATAACCATTCATCCTTGTAACCTTTAAATAACATGCATAAACTGGTTTGAGTTATTATGCGTTTCATTAACAAAAATGTTAAGTTAACACGATAAATTGAACACAATAATAGCATCATTATAAGCAAAATAATTACGAAAAAGAAAACAAAATGACACTGTCACTGTGAAAGGGTTTGAAAACATAACAAATATCAACGTACCTCAGGCATACCAAGTGTCCGGGGCTTCTTTTGACGCACGATGTGTGGCTTCATGAAGTGAAACATGTTGAGGATCCACTTTTCCCTCTCCGTCAGTCGTTTGGCCCCAGCAGCACTCTTTACCTTGCTGAGCCGGCCGAACCTGGAGCGGAGAGATCCCCACCACGTCTTTAAGTCGAAGGCGGTCATTGGTGGGTCCATGGTCGCAGCCTTCTCCGCCCATACAGCCTCAATATGCTCCTTGTTCTTGTGGCTTGGGTCACCCTTGTCGTAAATAAAAGGCGCATCCAGTTCAATCCAATCTGCCAGCATACGCTCAGTCTCCTCCGTCAGTATTATGTTGGTGTTCTTCCGGCGCCGTTTCTTTGGTGGGGCCTGTACGCTGTTGGAAGGTGCAGGTTCTTCTTCTTCCTCCTCGTCTTCCTCACTCTCATCCTCGGGAACCTCTTCGACAGTGTCGATCTCTCCACTATCGGGGCCGAGGTCGATAATAACTTCATCTTCATCAGGCGTCGAGAGGGCAGGCGGTGAGGTGGCAGAGTTGGAGGGGCCAGGCTGAGAGGGGTCAAAAGGTGAGGTGGCAGGCGGAGAGGTGGCAGGCGTTGAGAGGTGAGGCGGTGAGGTGGCAGACGTCGAGGTGGCAGGCGGTGAGGTGGCAGACGTCGAGGTGGCAGGCGGTGAGGTGGCAGACGTCGAGGTGGCAGGCGGAGAGGTGGCAGGCGTCGAGGTGGCAGGGGAAGCCTTCCTGGCCTTCTTCACGCCTTTCTTATGCATGGTACAGGGTAGGGCAGCGTGCAGAGGGTGGCTGGAGATACAGGGCAGGGCAGGGCAGGGCAGGGTGCAGAGAGTGGCAGGGTGGCAGGGTTGGCTTGTTGGTTGCTGCTCCGGTGTGGTGAGAGGTGTGACTGGAGTGTCCCCCGCTGGTCCTTATATACCCCCCCGTACAACGTTGCCGCGTTTTCCCGCCAACCAGCAGTGCGGCGGTGCTGCCCGATGCGCCCGGACTAACATAAACTTTCCTGTTTGACGGGAATATTTTACGATTGGCGGGAGCAGCTTACGTCTGACCGGGCGAGCGGCTACGTCTGACTGGGCTGCTCCCATCAGACGTAGCCGCTCGCCCGGTCAGACGTAAGATTTCCCGACTTTTGACATACGGGAGCGTGTGAGCCGACTGTGATTTCAAATTCAAAACATACCGGGCGGCCTTGGCCGCAGCCACCACCTCCCCGACCAGCGTGGCTACTCCCGTCATGCGTACCAACCCCCACGACTATACACAATTTCATTTACGTTTTGCGTACTATGCCCTTACGTTTTACGTAATCGGTTGCCAACTACCCATAAACCTTCGTACGGGAGCATATACGGGAATGTGTGACCCCAGCATTACCATTTGAACACTATGACAAGCGCACCGCCCCTTCCCATCAAGCTGCGCCATCTATGGAACAAAATATTTGATTGATTAACACTCAAAGAGCGGGTGGTAAGGTATTTTACACCGTGCCGCCCAGCGGGCATAATCCCAAAATATCCGCTCACTTTCACTCGCCCTAGCACCATTACTATGGCTCCAATGCGAACCGACGGTCATTTTTGGAAAGAGCAACTCTTCGTCTCCCCATATAAGTCTATTCTGGATGTTATCAGCGAGTGTGGAAGGTGGGAAGAAGTGAGGAAGAGGAGTTTTTTTTTTGTCTATTTCCCGGGCGTTCGGATGCGTTCGCTTTGCCCTGACTTCGGCCTCCCGCGCGTCTGCTATTCCTTCGGTAATCGGTCTTATTTTTCTCTTATTCCTCCTTATTTCTGTATTCTCTGTATTCTCTCTCTCTCTCTCTCTCTCTCTCTCTCTTGCTAATGATAGATTAAAATCCTCACAAAATGACGAAGAACGGCTGAAATTTGTAGAGCTACGACGCAAAGCCAAAAAGTTAATTAAGCAAAGTAAAAAGACCTTAGAGTTACATATTGCGAATCAAAGTAAAACAAACCCGAAAGAATTCTATAGTTATATCAGAAAGAAAAAAGTCGTTACTTCAACTGTTGGACCGTTAGTCGATGAAAATGGAGAATACACCAAAGACGAAGAACAAATGAGTAATGCCCTCAATACCTTCTTTGCATCAGTTTTTACAACAGAAGACCTCAGTGATATCCCTACACCATCGCCGATTCAGATTGATAATTCAGATGTTCTAAGCAATATCACCGTTACAGAGAGAGAAGTATTGAATTGTTTAGCTAAACTCAAGGTAAATAAAACGCCTGGACCTGATACAATCTCGCCTAGAGTTCTAAAGGAAGCTAAGGATGAGCTCTCTAAACCACTGACATTACTATTCAATATATCCTTGCAGTCTGGAACTATGCCCGATCAGTGGAAGCTAGCCAACGTAACACCGATATTCAAAAAAGGCAGCAAATCCCTACCCAGTAACTATCGTCCAATTAGCTTAACCTCAGTTGTATGTAAAATGCTAGAAACGGTCATACGAGACAGACTCGTAAATCACTTAGAGGAAAATAACATACTTAAAGATACTCAACACGGCTTTCGTAAAAAACGTTCCTGTTTAACAAACCTCTTAGACTTCTTCCACGATATCCTCAACCTCTACGATGAGAGTAAAGCTGTAGATATTATATACCTTGATTTTCAAAAGGCCTTTGACAAAGTTCCCCACAAACGTTTACTGCTAAAACTAAAAGCGCATGGAATACAAGACGGTGTGTTGAAATGGATAGAAAATTGGCTCAGCGACAGAAAGCAAAGAGTAGTCATAAACGGTAAGGCATTCAAAATGGACCAATGTAAGTAGTGGGGTACCCCAGGGATCGGTACTAGGACCAATTCTCTTTCTAATTTACATCAACGACATAGATGAGGGTCTCACCTGTACAATCTCAAAATTTGCTGACAATACAAAAATTGCAAATAGCGTACTCTCAAAAGAACAAGTTGACGATATGCAACACAATCTAGATAAATTGTCATGTTGGGCCCAAATTTGGCAAATGAGTTTCAATGCGGATAAATGTAAAGTACTACATATCGGATACCTAAATGAGAAAGCAAACTATTCGATGAATGGCACTCAGCTTAAGAATGTAAACAGAGAAACCGATCTGGGAGTAACAATATCGAGTAACCTAAAACCGAGTCAACAATGTTCAGAAGTTGTTAAGAAGGCAAACAAAATAATTGGCTTTATAGGCAGGTCATTTGAGCATAAATCCAAAGAAGTTATCCTAACCCTTTACAATTCATTAGTCCGCCCTCTTCTGGAAATACTGCGTTCAATCCTGGTGCCCTTATTACCAAAAAGATATAAACAAGCTAGAACGTGTTCAACGTAGAGTTACCAAAATGATACCTAGCCTAAAGAACAAACCATACGAAGAGCGTCTTAGAGAATTAGATCTATTTCCTTTAACCCAGCGCAGATTAAGAGGTGACTTAATTCAAGTGTTCAAAATCATCAAAGGCATCGACAATATAAACTGTAGTAAGTACTTCACTATCGACCAATCTAATTACACGCGGGGAAACGGTTGCAAAATTATTGGTAAATCTTTTAACTCACACAAATCTAAGAATTTCTTCTTCAATCGAGTTGTCAACTTGTGGAATGGGCTTCCCCGAAACGTTATAGACTGCATCACCGTTGATTCATTTAAACTCCGCCTAGACAAATATCTCGCATCAAACCCGCGACTGACTGCGTTTGTAAATGAATAACTTTATTTTATCCCCCCCTCAGTTACTAACCCATCTGTCCCCTACTAACTTCCTAATCCTGCCACGGACATTAGTTCCAGGGCAGTAATTCCCTTTCCAATGTTCCCTTACCCACTCTAAACCACTGTTTGGACACTTGATCCTCAGTGTTTTGGAGGACAAGCAACTTAGAAGGGTCACTAGATCTGTTGTTGCTTGATTTCCTTTGTACTCCTTTGTACTCTTTCTCTCTCTCTCACTCCTCCTGTCTCTCTCTCTCTCTCTGGCTCGCTCGCTTTCCCTCTCTCGCGTGCTCTGTCTCTCTCTCTCTCTCCCTTTCTCTCTTCCTCATCCGTATATGTAATTCTCATTATTATTTTCTCTAATCTCTCTCAATCCTCCTGTCTGTCTGTCTGTCTCTCTCTCTCTCTCTCTCTCTCTCTCTCTGGCTCGCTCGCTTTCCCTCTCTCGCGCGCTCTGTCTCTCTCTCTCTCTCTCCCTTTCTCTCTTCCTCATCCGTATATGTAATTCTCATTATTATTTTCTCTAACTAATCCCTCTATTTCATTTATTTGCTTGTAATATTTCTGTATTATTATATCTTTTTCACTCTCTTTCTTCAGTTCAGTTTCTGTATTCTCTCTCTCTCTCTTCCTCATCCGTATATGTAATTCTCATTATTATTTTCTCTAATCCCTCTTTCTTTATTTGCTTGTAATATTTCTGTATTATAATATCTTTTTCACTCTTTCTTCAGTTAAGTTTCTGCATTCTCTCTCTCTCTCTCTCTCTCTCTCTCTCTCTCTCTCTCTCTCTCTCTCTCTCTCTCTCTCTCTCTCTCATTGTGTCATTGACCCTTGTGTGTGATGGTTGATACCCGACCAGCTCCTCCAGACGCCCTGGTCAACTCTCCAAGGACCCCGACCCCACAGCTGCTACCTACCTACTCACTACAGTAACACGCTAAGTTACCCAGTCCAGTGTTTATTTATCTATTTTATATTATTTATTACCCAGTGTTTTATTATTTTATTTGTTCAACACAGAGATATAATGCCACCAAAGAGATACAAAACTCTATGTTGTGGGGAGACATTTTATGCGGAATGGATATTCCGGCATGGTTTCCCAGACGAAAAATGCCTTAAGTGTCTAACTGGTGAGAAATTCCAGTTCCTTGAGCTTACACTAGAGGCATACAAAGGAGAAGTGAGCGAACTAAAACAAGAAATATGTTTACTCAAAGAGCAACGTAACAGTCCCAACCTTAACAAACAAATCATCCCCATTTCGCACCCGCAGTCTGATTCTAGAGCTGCCTTCCAGGTAGTCAGAGGAAATAAAACAAAACAGACTGCCCCAAAGATAAACACAATCCCCCTTGCTAACAGAATTGATGTACTAGGTAACAGTACAGATGAGGCCGCAGGTGCAGACAATGCACACAAAAGTAAAGTAACGAAAAGAATACCTTATCAATAGTCCAAGGCTACACTGGTTAGCAAAAATGAAATAAAGTCACAAATAGTTAGTGACTCACTCTCACGTGGACAGGGGGCCCAATGGGCTACATTAGCACCAGGTAAAAGATCCGTCAAAGTCATACCAGGTGCTAAAATTACCCACATCACCAACGACATCAAGAAGTCCCAAATCAAACAAAGTACTTGCCTAGCTCTCAGTGTAGGGAGTAACGATGCCTAGATGCCTACGACGGGGGAAACACAAGTAGCAAACAAATAATTACCAAATATAAAACACTCATCCATGAAGCAAAAACTAAAACTAAAAATTGTATCATACTAGGAATCCCTCCCCGCATGAAAGAAAGCAGTTACAGTAATCTCAGGGCCAATGACATCAACGAGTCCCTAAACCAACTCTGCATCCAACAGCAAGTCGCATTCATTAACCCATTTAACCCTCCTGGCCCGGGCAGGCTCTCAAAATGACAGTGTGGGCTACCCGGGCGATCTGGCCGAAAAACGTCTAGGCCTAGGCTACCGTATTTTTGTTTAGTTTAACTGCTAGAAATTTCCCACGCATCTATAAATGTAGTGCGGTTTCCAATCTGTAGACTGGCGTTGAATAGAGCTCTCTATGTCAACTGGTTCAGTTGTGATGACGATTTCAGTGGAGAGCACTTGCAGGCGATGTTAGCAATATGACGATCTTTTCACTACTGAAACAACGACATACAGACATACAATAAAAAACGAGTCTTCTCTTTCTTGTTTTCGGAGGTGCGGTGACGTAACGATCGGCTTTGTTTACATGCGTCGGATGCACGGCGTTCAGACCAAGCTGAATAGGCTTTCAAGCTTACAGATTTTAAAATGACACCCGGGCTCCTGCCCTTAATTAGTGGTGTCATTTTAAAATGACAACCGGGCCAGGAGGGTTAATGAAGTAAAAGGGAAAAGGGAATTTTTCAAGCGAGATGGAATTCATCTCTCCCACACTGGTTCCACGTGGCTAGCTGCGAAATTAAATGCAGCTGTGTACAACGCCCACGAGAAAACTAGGGATAATCACCAGTCTTCTCACAAATCACCATCAAACTCTGACAGGACAAAGAAAAGCCTGATAAGCCACCCTACTCTCTCAGGGAACCTAATTCTTCCTAATCCTTCCCCAAGGTCTTACCCCATACCTTTTCCCAAACTCCCTTCTCCTTGCCTCCAAACCCCGCTGCGTCCCTCCCTCGCACCTCCCTCCCCTCCCCTTTATTCCATTACGCCCTCACCCCCTACCGTCAATCACCAAACTCACGCTCCACCCATACCATCACCTAGATTTTCCGTACGACTCAATCACTCTTTACCCGAACAAAAAAACTATTAAACTCTCTCCAACCACCGTACGTGTCATTGCTGTCGGATTCCCCCACTTACAAAAGATCGAGAGAGAATAAACAAGCAGTCAAATTAATGTATTTTAATGCCAGAAGTCTACGAAATAAGATTGACGAACTAAGAATGATGTTACTAAATGAAGAAATAGATATATTTGCGATAACAGAAACTTATATAGACACCAACAATATCGATTTCACACATGAATATCAGATCAATTCCTATAAACTATATCATAAGGACAGAGTAGGAAAGAGAGGAGGAGGTGTATTACTTTATATAAAAGAAAATATATGCTCACTTGAGGTTCAAATTCCTTCTAATAACTCAGAACTGTTATGTGTGAAAATGAATAACAAGGATATAGACATTAATGTGGTTGTGGTATATCGTCGTCCAACTCGTACCTATCAAGAGGATATAGACCTATACAATAATTTAGAAAAAACTCTATCAAAAAAAGAAACCCTTATCATAGGCGATTTTAATCTTCCTAATATTCATTGGGGAGATTTAAAAGGGTCTGGCCATGCATCAGAAAAAATGACCGAATTTATTAAAGATAACTTCTTATATCAATTAGTCCAGAAACCCACGAGGGGAGATAATATTTTAGACCTAGTAATCACGACACACGAAAATTTAATTTCTGACTTAGAAGTTGGGGAATTAATATCTAATTGTGATCATAATATCGTCAGGCTCCAAATTAATATGTCGCACACAAACAGCACTAGTGAAACTTTTATTCCCAACTATAATATGGCAGACTTCAATAGCCTAAGAAATTACCTAAAAGATATTAATCTGCATCTCGAAGGTCTCACCAACATTGACGATACATGGGAAAGATTTAAAGAAATATTCATGAGTGCTCAAAAGAAACATATCCCAATGCGTAAAAGACACAGTAAGAAAAAAAAACAAAAAAACTTTGGTACGATATAAATATCAGTAGAGCAATTAGGGAAAGAAATCGTTTATACAGCTTAAAGAGAGAAACAAAGAATAATACCATATGTAAGCAATACCTGGCCGCCAGAAGAAAAGTAAAATCACTAATAAAAACAGCAAAGACGAATTATGAAATAAGCATAGCTAAAGATAGTAAAACTAATCCTAAGCAATTTTACAGATACATTAACAGTAGCAAACAAATCAAAAGCGGGATAGGACCCATACTTAACACTCAAGGTGTTCTAGAAACAGATAGCAAAGACATTGCCTCTACACTTAACAATTATTTCAGCTCCGTTTTTACCACTGCTGCCAACACGAACACTCCACAAGCTACTAATCAAACAAGCAACATTGTGCTCCCTGACTTCAAAAATTAGCCAATCAAACGTCACTAGACAGATTGAATTACTGAAAATAAATAAATCTCCCGGCCCAGACCTATTCATTCCTAAAATCCTAAAAATGGTCAAAGATGAAGTTGCCGAACCCCTAACCAAAATGTTTAACATGTCACTCCAACATGGACAATTACCCACTGACTGGAAGACAACGAATATTACACCAATAGTTAAAAAGGGAGATAAAACACTACCAGGGAATTACAGACCCATTAGCTTAACTTCCGTTATTGTAAAACTATTAGAATCAATTTTAAGAGACGAACTTGTACTTTTCATAGAGAATAATAATCTTATTAATAATAGTCAACACGGCTTCAGAGCAAAAAAATCATGCCTAACGAACCTTATCGAATTTTATGACAACCTATTTAAGATTAATGATTTTACCAAAAGTCTTGATATAGTTGTACTAGGACTTCCAGAAGGCCTTCGACAAGGTCCCTCATAATAAATTACTTCAGAAGGTCGCGAATCTAGGAATACAAGGCAACACACTTAATTGGATAAGGAATTGTTAAAGGAAAAAGAAACAATGGAATGGGAGAATGAAGAAAAAAGGATCAGTGGTCTACAGGGTCAGTCTGTGCCCAAATTACACATGAAGAACGTAATTAATCAAATAATTTTAAACAATGGCGATAAATATATAAATATACGAATAAAGGAATAGGTCAAATTGGATAAGGAGTTAAACAAAGATAATTATTAATGTGGTCAGAATGGTCCGGTGACGTGGAGCCACATAGTTCTGATTATTACTATATATTAATGATACAACGGCAAATAACATAATTTCCAAATTCGCCGATGACACTAAAATAGGGTATGCAATAAAATCAGAAAGCGATAAATGTTAACTGCAATCAGATTTAATCAAGATATCAGATGGTCAGAAAATTGGCAGATGCCCTTTAACGTAAACAAATGCCTGATACTACAAATAGGCTCACGAATACCATAGGAATGGAGAAAAGATAAAGAGCGTATCACAGATAAAAGACCTAGGAGTGCTTATCAATGAAAATCTAAAATCTACAAGCCAATGCACCGCAGCATCTAACAAAGCAAATAGAGCGCTAGGTT
>CM064577.1:43611151-43768560 GCA_032716605.1 Paralithodes platypus | reverse complement strand
TGTCGATTTCTTTCACGGGCGAGCGATAGCGATCCAGCATTGTATGGAGGCACCGCCGTCTTCTTCCGCCGGGAAAACATTTTTCTATCGAACAAATTTTACAAATTTAGCTGGCTGGTTAAAAACAAAACAACAAATATATATAAAATATGCTGGCTCGCTACCGTCTCGCCAGGAAATATTGACGACCTGGATGGGGGTAAACGTCCTTAAAACAGAGGCGGAATGGGGCCGAATGGATACAAGCCAAAGAAGAGAGAAAGATGCGAGAAAAAAAAAAAAAAAAAAAAAACGCGAAGTGGGGCTCCCTTAAGGAATATTAGCCTATGCAATCTGGGATCGGTACCGGCCAAATACCAAACTCTCAACAATCTGTACAAATATTCAAGTCTACAACACTACTCACTAAAGCCGGTTATCACACGGCACAAGCGCATTTTTCTCCTCAAAATTTATCCTCCAACACTGGTTCTGGCAACTTATGAGGTCAAAAACATTTATAATCTCTCTGTGGCTACTATATTCATCTACCATCAGTCTAGTTTCCGAATACCAGTGTCAAAATATTCTAGAAATGTTGACCAGAAAAATGTTGGCCCATCGAATGTTGACCTATAAAAGCTCTCGTGTGATACCGGCTTAACTAACATATAAAGAGAATGCTAACCCCTTCTCCACCATGCCGTAATTTTCATCCTATTGCTGGTCACCATTAGACGATATTTCTTTAGTTTGATAATCTACCTATTTGAACTAAAATGGGTAAATACCTCTCAATAAAATTCCTTCTAAGCAGGTCCTTGTTATACTGCATAAAATCCCCTCATTTTTAGCCAGAAATCAAAAGTAAAAAGGTGTCATTGGGTTGAAAGCGATGTTTGTTTCTAAGTGTATGAAGGAGACAAAAAGCAAACCCGGCTGTAACCCAGTGTCCTCCCCAAAAATATTGAAAGGAAAATGGGATAGGCTACAGCCAAATTCAGGGTACGTTAAGAGTAAAAAACATCTGGATACACGCAGCCAAGTTAAAATCATAGGATGAGGGATAAGAATAGATTGAGGGAGAGGAGTGGTGCCTAAACTAGAAATCTATTAAATAAGTCAGGTCAAAAAACACACAAGTTAAAAAAAATATTGTGGGTTTCTGGGTCACATGACCGGTAGAGTCTGGCCACTCTGTGTGCGCGGGTTGAGACAGAAAGAGACAAGAGCCCCCCCACCCCCCCCCCCCCCCCCCCCCCCCCCCCCCACCTAACGAGAGACCCCCGAGAGCAGGCCGAGAGATTTTTACATAGATACACTGACCACGCAACAGACCTTGACGATCCCCAGCGAGGTTGTTTGACCCTTAATTCTAGTCAGAGATAGCTAACCCGAAGAGTAACGGGTACAGTGTGAAGGAGAGGATTAGCAAAGGAAGAGGGGATAAGAGAGAGTGTGTGTGTGTTCCACTTTGAATGGCAGCAGCCCTTTGGTTCAACTGTCCATAATGACTACAAAATCCTTCAACTTATTGCTAATGGGGGTGACACCTGCTTGGTTTCTCCTTTTCTACTCTTCTCTGTGGCTTGGTAAATCCAATAGGTCCCATTTAGCCAACTGTTTTAAGGACGATTCATCCCCATCCAAGTGTCGATTTCAACATGGCCTAGAGTGGATAGCGAGCCAGCATTGTTACGCCTATCTACTCTCTGGAGAAATCCGGCTTTGCCGGAGAAATTTTTCTATCGAAAAATGTAACAAATTTAGCCTGCTGTTAAAAAAAAAAAAAACTTCTAAAAAATATGCTGGCTCTCTACCGCTCGCCAGAAAAATATTGACACACTGCATGGGGATAAACGTTTCAAAAACAGTATGTCTGAATGGGGCCGAATGGATACAACCCAGAGAGAGAGAGAAAAAAAAAGGCAGGTGACCCCCCTTAACCTATAGAAATATAACCACTGGCTATACCCTTTTCCAAATTAACATTAACCTCTATACTGTATATCAAAACACGACTAGAGTAAACGAGCTAAACATTTCTACCATTTGGGAAGGGTCAGCCAGGAAATAAGGTTTGGTATATGGACAGCCTCATTTGTTCTAAGCCCTTTTTGAGTTACAGAGGACAGAAAGTCATGATTGCTCGTATACTGTACAGTGAATAGACTAGCGTATTCCAGCTTACATGTCTACCATTTGGGATGGTCAGCCAGGGAATAGGTGTGGAAATTACAGCTCATTTGCTTTAGCCCTTTTTGAGTTATAGAGGTTAGGGTTCACCATTTCTGGTCTACCTATTAGAAACAGGGTATGGTATATATAGGCTACAGTTGAGTTATCGATAAAAGTTACCCTCCGCGTCCAAACCCCGATACAAATTATACTTTCTTTTCAGCGGAGGGAATACGCTTGAATCCCTTAGTAGCTAATTTACTCGATACTTAAATGGAAATATATGAAACTACTATGGCTCTATGCATCCAGGGGGGGATTAAGACCAAGCTATATATTAATTAACACCATATTCTCACTTACAAAATATGAAAACTACTATGTCACTACATCATATTAAGACCAAGTATATATAATTAAACACCATATTTCACTACCAACATATGAAACTAACTATGTCTCTTGCATCATATTAAGACCAAGTATATATAATTAAAACACCATACTTCACTACAAAAAGTATGAAACTACTATGTCACTAACATCCAATAATTCAAGACCAAGTATATATTTAATTAACACCATATTTCACTACAACATAATGAAACTCCCTATGTCTCTACATCATATTAAGACCAAGTAATATATAATTAACAACCATATTCACTACAAAAATATGAAACTACTATGTTGCACTACGCATCATATTAAGACCCCAAGTATATATAATTAACACCATAGTTTTTCACTACAACCTATAGAAACTTACTATGTCTCTACATCATATTTAATACAAAGTTAGTATATATCTAATAAACACCATATTTCACTACAAAATATGAAACTAACTATGTCTCTACATCATATTAAGTACCAAGTGATATATATTACCCCATACTTCACGACAAAATATGAAACGTCCTACTATGTCCCTACATCATATTAAGAAGACCAAATATATATATTACACCACCATACTTCCACTACAAAATATGAAACTACTATGGTCCTCTCTTCCATCTATATAAGACCAAAATAATATATATCTAGTCACCATACTTCACATACAAAAATTTATGAAAATAACTGAAATCTTGATAGGAACTTTGCAATTTAGCGACAGGTTGAAAAAGAGGACAGAGTACGGTACCGGGGGGGGGGGGGGGGTACGGTATAACGGTTATGAGGCGAGGGCTAAAAAAACCAAAAACGTCCGTTTGATGTGGATGTGTGTGTAGGAAGTGGGGGGGTGGGGGGGGGGGGGGGTGTACCATCTGGGCGCATGCATGCTTTTATACGGGAAGATGGGTATAGCCAGTATTTTTAAGTTTGGAAATATTTCCCATATATTTTATTATTGTTTTTAGTTTTCCTCCCTAGACCCCCCCATAACACTTATAAAAACATTCCCTAGACCCCCTACTCAAGATACATTTGTAATGTCCTGGTCGAAGACCGATTCCTCTTGCTATCGCCTCGCCATGATTTTTTTTTTACACCCAATGTGCACGCACCAGGTTGTTCAAGACTATAATAGAAGTTGGAGCCGTAAACATCGACTATAAAAACAGGAAAATGCGATAATAACCGGTATGTTTCTGCATGGTTGGGAATTTTTCTTGGGTGAGGTGGCTGGGGTCCTTATTCCTCAGGAGGATGGTTTGGCATACTCTACCTAACCTTAAGCCGTCGTTCTGTGTCTCTTTTCATTATCTTACTTTTAGCTCCGGGGGCGGGAGAGGCTAGAGGATCTTCCTACCCCTTGTAAAAACTTCACCTACTAGACGAGATAGGAGCAAGGGGCTGGAGGACGCAAAAAGTGGTTCCGGACCCTAAGAAATGGAATTTGTAAAGGGTTATCTGTTCCGGCTCTGTCTCGTTGTCGGCCAAAGGTTAAGAGATTAACCTTGGGGTCGGCCTTGGTGTCGGCACCCCAAGCTCATGGGGTACGGTATGTGCAGACCGAGTAACACCAAGGGTGTCTCAAATCGGATTATTTTTTTTTTAATACTGAGCATTAAAATCATGAGAAGGAATTTAAAGAAAAATTAACATGAAATAGCATTGTTTATGGCCATATTATCACTTACATAGACATGATGTGAACTAAGTAAGACGGGTAATTTCGCCGCGGCGCTAATAATTTGCATTCAAACGCCGTAGATCTCCGAAACTATTGCATGGATTTCGGCTTGCAAGTTTGTGCTTAGGTTGTTAGAGGCAGTTTTGGTTTAGGGTTGTAAGAGCAAAGTTTGGCTTAGGTTTTGTAGGTTCTAGTTTGGCTTAGTATTTGTATGCATGTTTTGTCGGGGCCTGGAGCCTGGTGCGCTAGGCGGGCGCGTCATGACGGTATGGTTGGGTGGTAATCAGAAAACTAATAAATAAGATATTGTATGAGAGATACTAACTATTATTTTGATTAATCTCACCACCCTCACACCCTCAATGAAATTAATTAAAGAGTATATATGATCCACCGGGATTCGAACCCGGGTTATCACACACATATTTTATGCCACCTTAACCATTACACCACGCAGGAGCGGTTAAAGGTTTATGCACACGCCTATGTACTTATTATCCATTCTCGAATTACTGGATATTAATCTAATGACACTGTCATAGTCCCAAAACCGCACTATGGTAAGCCTACTGTTTAAGGTGTAGAGGAAAGAATATTTCATGGTGGCACAGATCTATATAGACCGGCCTCTGCGAATAAAGAAATAGTCCCTAAACGGCATAGTAATACTAATAATATTATTTTTATATAATCTCACACACCACGACCCGCCCTGCCAATGAAATTAATGTAAAGGATTATATGATCCACCGGGAAATTTTTTCGAAAACCGCGAGTTATGCATCAGGCACATATTTTGCAACCGTTAACCATTACACCACGCAGGACGGTTAAATAGGTTTAATGCATCCATACAAACTAGACGCCTCTAACGGACTTTATTATCCATTCTCAGGAATAGCTGGATATTAATCTAATCATGTTCATATCTCCACAACGGGGCGCACTATGTGTAGCGCTAGCTGTTTAAGCTGAGAGGTAAAGATATTCCTATGGGTGCACAGATCATGATAGATCGGGCTCGCCCTCTCGCAGAGAATATCCGCTAAACCTACCTTAATAATATTATTTTTATTAATCTCACCACGCACACCCCCAAGAGAATTAATGTAAAGCATCTAATGATATCTCATCCGGATTCGAACCGCGGGTTATCCACTCACTATTTTTTGTCCACCTTAACCATTAAACCCATTAAACCATTAACGGCATTAAAGGAGAGGGTAGGAGAGTATGTAGAAGAAAGTGTAGAACCTGCTTAGGCTGAAGAGGGCAAAACTGGTTTAGGAAGGGGAGAAGAGGAACAGATCAATAT
Source organism: Paralithodes platypus (assembly GCA_032716605.1). Lineage (NCBI taxonomy): Eukaryota > Metazoa > Arthropoda > Malacostraca > Decapoda > Lithodidae > Paralithodes > Paralithodes platypus. The sequence continues at coordinate 43,763,005 of CM064577.1, read as the reverse complement.
CTATAGTATTCAGATGAGGATTATAGTGGAGAAAAAGGCAAAGCAAGGGAAATGTGTGTTTATGAGTGTGTTTGGATGTGGAGTGAAGGCCTATGATACAGTTAGTAGGGCTAGAGTTGCAGAATGGGGCAGTGATGGAGAAACTAGGAGTGAGTACGGAAGTATAAGGCAATATGATAATGGAAGTAGGGGTTGGTCTGTAAGGGGCGAGGAGGACAGAAATTAGCGTGGATTCAACTATTGCAGTGACAAGGAATCAGAAGGAAAGGGGTTAAAGGGCAGGGATGTAACGCTCGTCAGCCATTAATTTTTGCAATGTGCAATGTGAGGAGTTGTGTGAGGAGAGTTAAGAGTAAGGGACAAGGAGTGAAAATAGGGCAATATAGGCTGAGCAATTTCTGACGTTTGCTGATGACGTAGTTGTTGATAGCAGAGACAGGAAAGATATGGGAATAATGTTGCAAGGTTAGGCGGAAATGGTTTGGCAGGAGACCTAGAAATGAAGTTCATGTGTAGAGAAAAGCAGTATGATATGTAGCTAAATGGACCAGAGGCCAGTAGACGAATGATCGATAGGAGGGTGTAAAACATAGAAACAAGGGAGGTCAAGTGAAGTATTTAGGGGTATGGGATAGGGTAGGCAAGGGTCGACAACGTACAATGAATGTAGAAAAATCCATGAAGGGTGATGAGCAAGTGTAGTGGGAAACTGTGGAATGTGACAAAAACTGGCAGAGTGAATAAATTATAAGAATAGTAAGAGAGTGTGGGTGGAAGGACTTTGGAAGCTGCCTCCAAAAAAAAAAGAAAAAAAGAAAAAAAAACAAACGCGAAATAATAATGTACGGGATGTGATGTGAGAGGGAGATACAGGGGAAGAAATAAATAGTACTAGAGTAAGGGACAAAATAAAATACGGAAGACTAGGGTTAGGAGCAAGAAAGGTGGACAGGCAAATGAAGCAGTGAGAGGGGAGATGGGATGGGGAGTACCGTTTGAGGAAAAAGAGTGGCGAAGGTCAGAAAGTTGAGGTACAAGAGTAGGGTTGGACGGAGTATGGAGGATAATAGGTGGCCAAGGATGAGTGTATGAATGGTGGGAGGGTTAAAAGTAGATGGGCAAAGAGAGTTGTTATGGAGAAAACTGAAAAAATAGGAGTGAAATAAACAAAGAAGGGTGGAGTACGAGGAGTGGAGAGGATGTAGGGAGTAATGAGGAAGGACTACGGTCCCGGGAACGGAGACTAGTAGTCAGGAGATAATGAACGAGAGTTGAAGGAAGTAGGTAAGGATCAGGAATGGAAGAGAAATATGGAGAAGTAACAAAATACACTGATAAGGATATAGAAACGCAAGGGGAGACCGAGAAAAGAAGGAGTTTTATGACGTAGAAGTTGGGCAGCTGGTGAATCAAGCTACTCAGCTGTTTCGCTGAGAGAAGAGTAATTTCAGCACCGGTGGCAGGTAGTGTGCAGCGGGCTACAGCACAAGGGACAGCAAATTCCCCTACACAAAAGTAAGAAGAAGAATTTTGTGGGCGGGTGTTGTGGGTGGTTTGTTGTTTGTGTGTTTTGAAGTGTGACGTTGTGCAGTGTTGGCAGTAGCCGTCAGTCTGACTGGCCTAGGATACCTTTGGTGTACTAGCAACCTACACGCCGCACCCACACGAGACACGTCCACACCCGCACTATATACTTCCACACCCGTAGGCCTAATAAATACGTCCACAACCGCACTAGACACGTCCACACCCGCACTAAATGTCCACAACTCCACACCCGCACTAGACACAATGGCGCCTAGGCCTACACGTGTGACCACCTGCATCTCTGCCCGCTCTGTTCAGTTGCGTGTGTGCGTGCGACGTTTTTCTATTGGCATGTTTAGTGTCAGTTTGGGTTTGTGAATGTTTTCATTGCTTTTACCTGCGTGCTAGTGTTTTGTCTGGCCATTAATCATATAATGTTATCTGGTTTAGCTAGATAATGCGTAAAATAGGTCGCGGCGAATTACCCCGCCCGGCGGGGTAATTTCGCCGCGAGTGACTTTTTTTAAAAATTCGGCAGCATGACCAAAACATTATAATTTGTTTTCGTTTTTTGGGTATCTATAGCAGAAAGGCCGACTGTATAGATAACAAATTAAAACTTAAAAAATTCCACTTGTGGCAGTTTCTATTCGTCAAAATACGCGATTTTCGGCGAAATTACCCCGTCTTACCCCTATAGCCTACCCGGTACCATGATTACAACTAGCCTATACCGGGGCGTCCTTGTATTGAGTATTGTTCGCATGTGTGGTGAGGGTCCTCTCACACCGCTCTCCTAGACAAAGTTGAAAGGAAAGCCTTTCGTATCATTAACTCCCGTCCACTCACCAACTCTCTGCAATCTCTCTCCGCCGCAATGTTGCATCTCTCTCTCTATTCTATCGCTACTATAATAATCAGTGTTCCTCGGAGCTTTCCCAGTGTATACCACCTCCTCTACATAGGGTACGTAGTACCCATCTTGCAACACAATCCCACCCCTACTCTGTGCAACTCTCCAACACAAGAGTGAAACGTTACTCTCAGACTTTCTTCTATTCGAATTTCAACAGCTGAGCTCTCTCTCTCTCCCAGAATCAGTCTGTCCCTTTCATATGACTTAAATTGCTTCAAACTCCGTGTGTCCAGGAATTTTGGCTCGGATGTCCCTTGATTTTGGCCCTGTCACTCTTTCAACTCTGGGGGAGGCACTCGCTACAGACAGTTCTGCCTTTTACCTCCCTCACTCACATAGGAAAAAAACCCACAACGATAAAGACTAAAAAGAAATGGACTCGGTTTTCATTTGATACCCTGACGTCATATATATATATATATATATATATATATATATATATATATATATATATATATATATATATATATCAGAACATCAACCAGCCAAGCAAAACACCGCTAACAATCACACTCATCACCATAACCTGAGGCACAAGAACAACAACAATACCTGGGACATGGCAGAACACCCGGGGCATCCTCACACACATCATGGACCCCCCTGAACACCGCCAGAATTCCCGAATACCACCATCATCTATCAACAAGTTCCTGACCAAACATCGCCAGGAACACATGAACCAAAATGATTTGACAAAAAACAAACAAATGAATAAATAACAAAATCAAAAATAATAATAATAAATAAATAACATCCCTTTAACAACAGCAAGGTGGACGGCCCACTAACTTTTATCTTCCACTGTATTTCATCTTTCCTACTTTCTCTTCCCCCCACCCACTCTGTGGTGCCTCTCTTCACCCCCCCTACCTTAAAAAAAAAAAAAAAAAAAAAAAAATCTAACTTCACTTCTTGATAATGACGGCTGCGCCCATCGAAACGTCGGAACCCTTTGCAAACCTCCTTTACCAACTTCCTGGAAATACTAGAAAAACTATACGAAAAATTGAGAGTATCAATAAAAAACTCAATAATGCAAACTGTGCCTATTATTTTAATTTCGCCTGCCTGAAAAAAAAAAAAAAAAAAAAAAAAAAAAAAAAAAAAATATATATATATATATATATATATATATATATATATATATATATATAGGCCTACCGGTACATGTTTCTGATGGATAGAACGTACGATGGATTTGGTTTTATGTATTCATGAATGTACGGTTGGCCAAATAAGTCGTGTCTTCGCTGTCATTACGTTTTGCTCGCTGCATGCTGTATTAATGTCTGTCAGATGTTGAATAGGGTGTATCACGTCTGTATATCTCACTCGAAACAATTAATTAATGCTTAGATAGTGTTGATATCAATTATTGATCGAAATATACTTGGTGCCGCGACATCACTTATTTGGATAACTGTACTACGACCAATATTCAAACTGGCAATTATAATTCCTATCGATCTCTACAGTGAGTACAGCTCCAACTTCCTTATAACATGAAACTCGTAAGTGAGCAATTAAGTGGAAGGGATTATTTTAAGTGGATGATTTTCATGTTTTTTCCCTCCTTAGACCTCCATTAAAAGAAAAGAAGAAAAAAATCCATTAGATCCCCCTTCTAGATTAATTCGAAGCCCGGTTCTTCCAAAATTACAGGCTCACTGTCGTTCGCCGTTCGCCAGGAAATAAATCGACACTTAAATAGCACGAAAGGTCTTAATATTGACAACAAAATGGGGCGAAAGGTCTTACAATCGCCAAACGTCTAAAAACTAATGGGGCTAAACATGAGGGAGAAGGGGGACCAGACAAACGGCCCATCTCCCCTTAACGGTTATATAGCAAACTTTACCTGTACCGGTATCGGGTAAGTCAAAAATACTAGGTTTGCTTCTATAGGGCCTACATAAAATCACTTAATGGAAAGTAATTTGTGTGAGCAACTGTACTTGGGCAATGAACGGACATTTATACTATTTGGGAAGAGTCGACCAGGAAATAGGTGTGAACATTTGAGGTATGAATATGAACTGACATTTCTACTATTTGGGAAGAGTCGACCAGGAAAATAGGAAATAGGTGTGAACATTTGAGTTATGAACTGACATTTCTACCATTTGGGAAGAGTCGACCAGGATGTAGGTGTGAACATTTGAGTTATGAACTGATATTTCTACCATTTGGGAAGAGTCGACCAGGAAATAGGTGTGAACGATTGAGTTAACCACTTGCGAGTTTCCGGCTATAAGGAAGTTGGAGGTATAGGCCCAAGTATCGATATTGAGCCAAATTAACAGCTATAATATGGTTGTAGTACACTCGGATACCATGGTCTTCAGTCCACTCATGCAACATTGTCAACTACACCTATATCTATCTATTTATGGAACTATATCTCTGCAAACGAATTGACCACTTGCGGGGTTCGTTCTATAAGGGAGTTGGGGCTGTATACATCGATATTTAGGAGAATTACCAGCTAAAATATGATTGTAAAATACATACAATCCAATTCAACATACTCTTTAGCCGTCAGAAACATACATTATTATTGCATTTCTGTTTACTATCGATGTCTACAGCTCCAACTTCCTTATAGCCTGAAACTCGCAAGTGGTCAATTATTGAATATAATTGTGTCAATCAACTACAAAACTGCATAGCCTATACTATTTATTGAGAAGCAAGTTCTATCCAAAAATCAATCCAAACAGTTATAATTGCATACAGAAAAACATAGGGGATCCACGATATGTTATGAGTGGGCTAGAGACTATGGTATCCGAGTGTACATTAAGGGGAAATGGGTGGATTAACCCTTTCACGCTTATGACGCGATTGTGAGCCTATTGGGGATACTATAAAGCCTTTGTTACCATCAGGGTTATTTAGAAACCTTTAGTTTAGTTACTTCAACCTCTGCAGTTGTCTTTGAGTTAACTGTGGGCAGAAAACTATTTTGGAGAGGTAATTATAAGAGTGAGAAAACTCTATTTCGTATTGCTAATCTGGCAACCTCTGCGTAATACATGCATGAAAGGGTTAATTTGTTTATGTAGGCTATCTTTTAATTACCGGTACGTTATTTTTGTTCCTCCCTAGACCTCCATTACTTTGTGCAGTTCATGAATGATCCGTGGTATAGGTAGCGCCAACGCACCTTCACCAGACTGCCTCTCCACTCTTGACCACCTCTGCCATGGCCACCAGCACTACCACAACCATTGGTATGGTCAAGTGGTTTAATTTCAAAGCAGGCTATGGTTTTATCACCACTTCCAACAACGAGGATATCTTCTGCCACCACACCAACATCCACAACAACAAGAGCAGCAAGAGAGCCTCGTTGGAGAATGGTGAAGCAGTGGAGTTTTCCATCTGCTCCGGGAGTCGGGGAAGAGAAGCCATCAACATCACAGGCCCTAAAGGAGCCCCTGTCAAGGGCTCCTCATTCTCTCCACATAACACTCCACCTAAGGCGCCAACAACAACAACAAATGCAGAAGGGGAAGCGTTATTGAGGGCAAAAATCTACGCCTGTATCCAGTCAGCCATAGCCATCGCTGGTACAGACAAACAACAACTCTGCCAGCTGATCCCCTATCTGCTGTCAGTCAACAAGCTGCCGACAATCACCATCCCTGAGGAGGCCTCTCTCCACGACCTCAGCAAATCACCAAGAGGTCGTCGGCAAGGAAGCAGCCCTCCAAGAGACAACAACGCCGAGCCCCAGAACCAACACCGCTGGAGGCGAGGAGTGCTCCCAAACAACAGCTGCTTCTGCCAAGACCTCTTAGTCTAAACAGAAGCAAAGTGGAGCACTCCTCACCATCAACACCATATGAAACTTGACCAGCAACAGCAGCAACGACCACCAATCATCAATTATAGCCGAACACCAACAAGCGCCAGCCGATGCTCACCAAAATCTGCAGGACCAGCCTCAACCTCCACTCCATCACCAGCCACCATTGATCATCCGGTGGCAGCCTCCACGTCGTCTGAATACTCCGAGTCCACCATAGGAGAAGACGTCGACGTGGAGGGGATGGAGGAAGGAGATGAAGACATTGACCGGGGAATGACCGCCAGCAAGCCGACAAGAACACCATCTCCTTACCTCGATGAACCAAAATACCTCTACGACTAACCATCATCGCGCACCTTCAACAACAACGGCCTTTCCTCTCCAACACCACGTGGTATGCTGCTCAGAACTCAACAACCAACATGAAAAATAGCAAGGTGGTCAGCCCACCAGCTTTTATCTCTCCAACTCTTCATCCTTCAAAACTTCGCTCTCCACTAGACCCTTCTACTTCTAACCTTGAAGCTACCTAGCTTCACTCTGACTCCTGACTCCTGAACTTGACAATAATCTTGATCCCTGACCTCTCTGTAACTCAAAAGATCCTAGAGCAAACTGGCTGTAAATATCCACACCCATTTCCTGGTGGACTCTTCCCAAATGATAGAAACGTCAGCCCGATTGCTTTCATTCTTCTCCAGTTATAAGAAGTCAAGGGGTCAAGATTATTGTCAAGTTCGTTGGCACTACCTATAGTAAAAAAGGGTTAGGCTAAGGGAGTTAATTCGAAGTCTATTAATTGCTGGAGGCCCTTTTAACAAAATCAAATCGTCGAATAGTAGCCAGAATATAGTGAAAAGGACGTCGCCGGTAGGAAAGGGGTTAAGAGCATTATGTACGGCCGCGCGAGGGAGGGAGGGAGGGGGAGAGAGAGAGAGAGAAGGAGGGGGTCGCATCAATAAACCTTCTAAAAACATAGGTCTACCCACGGTATAGTAACACGGTTGTTACTATACCGTGGGTCTACCGGTACAATAAACCCAAGTTTGGCCAGAATCAAAGGTATAACGTCATGGTGCTGAACATTAGAAACATATATAAGCATAATAAAAAAGACGGACCAGCACAAATATATTTTAGTTTACCGGTATTTTTTTATTGCCGATGCCGATATACTGTACGGTCGCGCTAATAAGTCATGTCCCAGCTGTCATTACGTTTGGCTTGCTCTGTGCACAGTCGGCCTAATAAGTCATGGCTCGGCACCAAGTATATTTTGATCAATAATTGGTACCGATATTGTTTAAAAACTTGATTTATTCGTTTTGAGTGAGATATACCAACATGTTCCTACACTTACCTACCCCATTCAACATCTGACAGACATTAATACAGCACACAGCGAACCAAACGTAATGGCAGCTGAGACATGACTTACTAGCACCACTGTACCTTGTTCCAAATGGGTAGGCTATCATTTGTGAACTATCAGCTCTGTCACTCAAAAGGGGGCTGTAAATTACCACACCTATTCCCTGGCTGATTCTTCCTAAATGGTAAAAGTGTTAGCTCGATTACTCTAGTCGTTTGTAAGTTATAGAGGTTAACCCATTCAGTACCAGGGATGTCCTTTTCATCATATTCTGGCAACTATTAAACGATTATATTCAGCTTAGGAAGGACCTACTAAGGCTTCAAACTATCTCCACCAACCCTTTCAACTACCACAGATCCTTCCTAAGCTGCTTAATATCGTCTAAATATAGCTAGAATATAATATAACACGCGTCGCTGGTACTCAAAGGGTTAATGGTCAAGAATTTGGCCTACTTATTTAGAACATGGTATAGTGAGAGTGAGAGAAAAGGCAGTGTCACACGGGCAAAATTATCATCAGTGTATTTTCTAACAAGTACCGATTTAGGCTAACGGTACCGGTCCCAGCTGTCATTACGTTTTGTTCGTTTTGCTCGCTCTGTGATGTATTAATGTCTGTCAGATGTTGAATAGGGTGGCGAAGTGTAGGAACATGTTGGTATATCTCACTCCAGCTAATAAGTCATGCCCCAGCTGTCATTACGTTTGGCTTGCTCTGCTGCTGTATTAATGTCTGTCAGATGTTGAATAGGGTGGGTACAGTGTAGAAACATGTTGGTATATCTCACTCCAGCTAATAAGTCATGTCCCAGCTGTCATTACGTTTGGCTTGCTCTGTGCTGTATTAATGTCTGTCAGATGTTGAATAGGGTGGGTAAGTGTAGGAACATGTTTGTATATTTCACTCGATATTAAGAAATGAAGCTTAGATATTGCCGATACCAATTATTGATCAAAAACATACTTGGTGCCGAGACATCACTTATTAGCGTGACTGTACCGTACCAATTTCCCCTACCTAAAATGAACAGGGTATAAAATACTGCATAATATTATGCTCTACCGGATCAATTGACCCCTTGCGAGTTTCAGGCTATAAGGAAGTTGGAGCCGTTAACTTTGATATTAAACAGGAATGCAATATTAATGTAGGTTATTGATGTATGATCCAGTTGGGTTCAATGTTATTTTAATACCACGAATTTTGTTGATATATTTGAAGATAAATATTGAATTTATATGCTCTAAAGATCTTAAGAAAATTTGTTTTAACCCTCGGCAAAACTTAATAAAAAAGTATGGTACTAAAATGTCTTTTTCGTAACAAGGTTGTCAATACGGTACTTTCAGTCATCGATAGCTCTAAAGATCATATGAAAATGTGTTAAACACTCGGAAAACCCTAATATAAAAGTATGGTATACTAAAATTTAAGTTTCGTAACAAGGTTGTCAATACTGTACTTTCCCGTTATCAATGTACAATAAAAGCTGAAGATTGCAGAGTAAACACCTTAGACTTCACAGACTTTCTTTCACCTTCGTATAATCTGCGACAGCCAAATTTTTTTTTTTTTTTTTTACCAAGGGATTAATACTCAACCAGCGGGGGTGTGGGGGCAGCAGCCACCACCCATAATACTAGGTTAGGTTAGGTAAGGTTGTTAGGTTAGGCTAATGTCTTTTCAAATCACTATCGGGGGCGTGTCTCAACATCGATCAATAGGCCTAATGGGGAAAATAGGTTTTCCCGAGATTTCTAATTAATTACAAACGGAATAACTAAATAAGATGGTCACCAATTTTCCCATGGATTTTTTTATTTTTCCCTGTTAGTTTTCATCAATATATAGTGTTTGGAAATAATTACAACCCTCGGCGAAACCGTTTTCCCCATTATACAACGATCTTAAGACACGCCGCCCGATAGTGGGGAGGGCTATGAAGTACAGGGAAAATGAGGGGTTAAATGCGTAAAACGGCGATTAAAACGTATTTTAACAAAACTTTGCTCGGGTTTTAAGGTATTTCAAAGGCCTAAAACCCAATATTTCGAAAACCCGAGCCAAGTTTTGGCCAAAGCTGGCTCGGATTTTGAGAGTTTTTAGACAACAAAATGACAGTAAATTTAGAAATTTGGCTCAGGTTTCCCGAAATTGCAAAGCCATAAAACCCGAATTTTGGAAAACCCGAGCCAAGCTTTGGCAAAACTTGGCTCGGATTTTGCGAGTTTTAAGAGTAAACAAATTACAGTAGGCTAACCTGATTTAGAATTTTGGCTCATGTTTACCTAAATTGCAAACCCCAAAAAGCATAATTTTGGAAAACCCGAGCCAATTTTTGGCAAAACTTGGATCGGATTTTGAGAATCGAAAAAGACTAACTAAATGTCGGAAATCGGCTCATGATTTCCCTAATTGCAAAGCCATATAACCAGATTTATCGAAAACGTAGCACTTATTTAAATCATAAATATCCAGTAACATAGACCTAGTACATTGGATACAAGCCTAATCTACACCTAACGCCTACAATGTGTCCGTAGTACTTAGTAGGCCTACGTGGGATACAACATGGCGGTTGGGCCGCCGCCCATTTAGTAGCCTACCGGTATTCGGCCGTATCTGTAAAGAATGAGTCACTTTGAGCGAATTCCTGATAGAGCGGATGCACAATCTAACCTAACCTAACTTAACCTAACCTAACTTAACCTAACCTAACCCTAAATGCGCTTCCGCTCGAATATGAATTCGCTCGAAGTGTCCAGATACCTCTGTAAATACTACCGCAACTACGAATGTTGTTTCTGAGACCTAGTATATCGTGACGTGATGCTCAAAGGTGTGGAATGAACACCTGTAGTTTCGACAGAGATGGGCAGGTGGAGTTAGTGTTGACTAAAAAGCTGGTGGACAGACCTCGGGAGACAGGTGAAAATGGCGTGTGTACGAATCTGTGCCGTCTATAGGAAGGTATTGACAACCATGTTACGAAAAAATTCCATTTTAGTACCATATATTTTTATTAGGTTTTGCCGAGGCTTAAAACACATTTTCATATTATGTTTAGAGCATATAAAATCCATATTTGCTTTCAAATATTGCAAAATAATTGGTGACCAACTTATTTAGTTATACTAACATTTTTCCTAAAGTTGTTTGTATGTATTTATAAATGTATTATGACCATACTTTAGGTGATAATTCAGCTAAATATTGATGGCTACAGCTCCAACTTCCTTATAGACCGAAACTCGCAAGTGGTCAATTTTGTTAGGCATATAGCCAATATTAGTTAGGCTATTATTATCATGTACAGTCGGCCTAATAAGTCCTGTCTCGGCACCAAGTATATTTGTATCCATAGTTCGTTTCGAGTGAGATATACAAATATGTTCCTACACTTGTCCACCCTATTCAACATCTGACAGCACAGAGAGAGCCAAACGTAATGACAGCTGATACATGACTCATTAGCGCTACCGTACTTCATTGGCATATATATAAGTCCACACCGTAGGTAATTAAATATATAATTCCTAAATGCGCTTTAAAAAATACCCAAATCTCGCACCTCTCACCATTTTGTGTAGTGTTGGACTAGGTCACTAGGTCAGGGATGAAGGAAGTTGCAGGAGATAAGAGCGAGAGTGAGGGAAGTAGGAAGACAGGAATGGAAAATAAATATGGGAAAAGAAAAGTACACTGGTAAGATATAGAAGCAAGGGGAGTACCAAAAAAAATACGACGCAAGTTGGAACTTGGACAGCTAACCTGATAAACTGTCTTCGTAGCGCAATGGATAATGCACTGAATTTCGGTGTGAGCATCCTAGGTTCGAATCCCTGGACCGCCACATGTATTTTGTTGATATTCATTAATTGAGTTTAGGAGTAAGTCGGTTGGTGGAACATAATAATTCAAGGCTAAGGGGGGGGGGGGGGGGTCCAATGTCCCATGGCGTTTGGGCAGCATCCCGATTGGGCCGCCGGCGGCCGCCCACGTAGTGTTTACATTACCCGTATGCTGGCAATAGGCCTAAAACAACAACAACGTTCTCGTCTATTTTGATTGCCATAGGATGATAGGATACAGTAATGGGTTGAGGGGGGGGGGGGGGGGGGCTTTACCCTCCAATTAAAAAGCGATTAATAGCAGAGTAAATAGCCTAAGTCGAGAATATTACAATTTATCGTCGGCTGAAAATACAGATTAGGCCTAGCCTATAGTATCAGGCTAGAGCATCTAGGTCTACAATCTACTGCGCATCTCAGTGGGGGTCTGGGCACTCTGGGGGGCGGCGCTCCCCATAGGCTACTTGTGAATTGATGGATGGGGGGATAGTGTAAATACACTGATTATAGCCTAAGCGTCCTTAATACGCTTATATATTACCAAATTCGGATGCCGTGTATACATGTATTTAGGATTTTGATAAATACCCCAACAGCAACGTTGCTACAGTAGCCTACGTAGCTTCCGAAACTGTCCTAAAATACCCGGTACCATGCATAGAATTAGCCCTTATAATGGCTAATATACCAAACATTGCAGGACAGTATATACCTTAGATGCTTCACTATTACTAACCTTATTTCGATATGGTAGAGAAATAGCATCCCTTCGCGGACCAACGCCGACGCACATCCACCTCCTACGAAATCCCGTAAACACTGAACCTGAACTTCTCTCCCCTCACCCCTGCCCCCTCCCCTCCCGAGTCCCGCTCCCTCTCCTTTAGTCGCAATATTGGTAGTTTTTTTTCTGCATTATTGATTAAACCTTATTCTGTCGGTTAATTGAAATATGCAGGCTTATTAAGCATGTTCTACAATATTCGTCCATGCTTTTAAATTTGCAGAAAGCGCCCGTTTCTATTTAACGCTAAAATAAGTTCCCAGCAAACAACACCAGCTGTAGCCTGTCAAAAAGCCGATGACATTCTTTCTCGTACCAACTGACTCAAAATATCATCTTATAACAACGTTATAGATAATGTATGAAGCAAAGAGTTGTCCAATACTTACCTGTATGTATCTAAGTGAGGTATTAAATTATTGGCAGACATTACTTAAGTTACGAGATAGTGATAAATATGACCACGAGTTTTTGAACATCCCCGCGGCACATTAGCCCCGCCCCCTCAGTGACGTCATGCCCAAGAACTCGCACACACATACGCACATACAAACTAACACACACACACATACGTACGCACACTCGGGAACTCGCTGAGCTTATGGGCCGGTTGCTGTTTCCAGGGAGGGCCGACCTCGGACGGAATAACATGCGAGGTTGTATTTTGTATTTTATTTCAGCTACATTTAGACAATGTTATTCAGCTTAGGAAGGATGTCTACCAATTAAGAGTTTAAAAACTATCTGAATTAATCATTTTAGCTCTACCTCATAGTCATAATCCTTCCTACGCTTCATAATATTGTCTAAATGTGGCTGAAATCAAATAAAAAATATATCGCCGGTATGGAAGGGGAGTTAAGGGGTTGCTGGAAATTATCAAGTTATAGGACTATAATAATGTATGAACCCAATTAAATAACAATGAGTAAATAAATCAGAATTTCAACCACGTAAAATGGGAGATATGGATGGTGCTTGGGGACCCACAGAGGGCTGCCCTTGGGTGGCAGGATGTGCTAGCTAATGAATTATAGAGACAATGTTAGAGGACATCAATATTAAATATATGAAGAGTTAGCAAATTTAATATTATAAACCAACCGCCCAATGGTATGTACTACTTAGCTATTTCATATTAATTGGCTTACCAAGAAATGTTGTTATGAGTTATATATATATATATATATATATATATATATAGGCTACAATATTGTATTTAATCTTGTCTGAATTATTCTTATAAATTATTCATACTTTTTATTTCTGAATCAAGTAGTTTCCAGTTTAGAAAACTATATCCTAACCTAAGCATTTTGTTTAGGAATATGTTAGTGTAATGCATTCGTGAGTAGATTAAGCACTTGGATATATCTATGGGTAATACAATTTAGTATTTGGCAACTATTCGTGACGTAATATGAATGCAGATATTGGTAAGTTCTTTAGAGGGCGAATGCAAATTAACACGAAATAATTTATAGGCCTTTATCCTGTCTAAACCTATAAATAATAATACATTTAGTTGCATAAAGATCTCCCGTTATTGCAGACAGTAATTTGCTTCAGAAATTGAGTATTATTCTGATTCAGCTCTAAATTTAATGCCAGCGAAATCACGAAAACCCTAGCATTAGCTTAACCCCTTCAGTACCGGTGACGTAATTTTCATTATATTCTGGCACCTATTAGACGATATTTTTAAGCTTGAAAAGGATGTTTACTCATGAAAAGGCTACAGACTATCTCAATTAATCCTTTTAGCTACCATATATCCTTCCTAAGCTGTTCATATAATCGTATACATGTAGCTGAAACCAAATACAAAATACGTCACTGGTACAGAAGGGGTTAAATAAAGAAAAGTGAACTCTCGCGCCATCTATTAACAAACATGTATGGATATGGGGGTGGTAGGTAGCAAGGGAGGGGGGAGTTGCCATATTATGCAACCCATTATCTAACATTTCTCCTAATAAGGGCTTTATTATCGATAACTAGCTATATTAAATTAAACAAGGTATAGTTTAAAGTAAGTTAGACTAGGCTAGGATACACAAACATGTATTATGTTATATATGTTTGGATTCCTATTTATTACACAAAATAGACCTTGGCAACTGCCCCCTGTAATACGTAAAAGTCGCAATATTGGTAGTTCTTTTTCTGCATATGTACTTAAATTGTATTTTGTGGGTTTATTAATGTAGACAAGTTTGTTAAGGATGCTTTACAATATTCGTCTATGCTGTCAGATATAGAAGAAAGCGAGTATTTATATTTAATGTTAAATTTAATTCCTGGTAAAAATCGCCAGCTGTAGCCAGTCAAAAAGCCGAAGACATACTTCCTCGTACCAACTAACTCAAAATATCGTCTTTTAAACACCATTTTACATGTATATATAGTAAAGAGTTGGCCAATACTTCCCTGTAGGTCTCTAAATGAGTTATTATATATCTGGCAGGCGTTAATAAAGTCACGAGATAGTGAGAGATACTGATTAATATTACCACAAGTTTTTGAACATCTCCGCAGCACTTTAGCCCCGCCCCCTCAGTGACGTCATGCCCAAGAACACACACATACGCACATACAAACCAACACACACACATACGTACGTACACGGGAACTCGCTGAGCTTATGGGGTTACTGTTTCCAGAGAGGGTTGCTCTCGGGCAGAATAACATGCAAGGTTGTACAGGGGAGTTGAGGGTTGGCTGATAGGATCAAGTTATAGCCTAGTTATATAATAATATGTTATGGACCCAATAAATATATAGGAATTTCAACCACGTAAGATGAGAGATATGGATATGGTGCTTGGGGACCCACAGAGGGCTGCCCTTGGGTGGCAGGATGTACACCAGCTAATGAATTATAGAGACAATGTTAGAGGACATAAATATTAAATATATAAAGAGTTAGCATATTTAATAGTACACACCTACCGCCCAATGGTATCAACTACTTAGCTATAACCTATTGGCTTACCCCGAAATCGGTTTTGACTTATTTTTTAATTTATTCTGGCTATATACACGATTTTTTTATCAAAGTAAGCAGAGCTTTGTGGGAAAGTGTCAATGCAGACAGCTTGGCGCCACTGTGTACGTATATGTCTGTGTCTCTCTCTCTCTCTCTCTGTATGTATGCCTGTATGCCTATGTATGTAGCTGAATGTGTGTGTGTATGCCTGTGTGTCTGTTTTTTTTCTATGTGAGTGAGGGAGACAAAAGGCAGAACTGCCTGTACCGAGTGCTTCCCCCACAGTTGAAAGAGTGACAGAGACAAAAATCAAGGGACGTTCGAGCCAAAATGCCTGGACACACGGAGTTTGAAACAATTTAAGTATAGGAAGAGGGAAAAACTGATTCTGGGAGAGTTCCAGAGCTCAGCAGTTGAATAGAAGAAATTCTGATAATACTGTTTCACCGTTAATGTTTGCCTATGTATGTGTGTGTGTATGTATGCCTGTGTATCTGTATGTGTGTGTGTGTGTGTGTGTGTGTGTAGGGGATGTGGATCGCTCCTATAGGTAAATTAACTGACACTATATTTAGAGGTACACTAACATTACTACTGCAACACATGATTAAAATAGACAAGTAACCGATTCCTATATGTACAAAGCCTCAATAAATTATTACCCTTGCACTTTATTCATACAGTAACACAGTACACTATATTAATACAATTATTATTATGAACAGAATAGAACAAAAAAGTGGTGGTAACTAAAATTAAAGCACGTTAATATTCGGCCTAGTTGAGTCACCAAGTACCAAAGCCGATTAGGCTATATACATTTTTGTTATCAATAAGTATACCCTACGCGATCTCCTACCCTAGTCTAAATTACTGTAGCCTATTGTATGTATAATGATAGCAAGTTAGTTATTAAAAGCAACCTAATGGAATGGCAGGCTGTTGTACGATGAATAAATATACGAAATGGACCCCTTTTAACTCTCTCTCTGACCCCCCCGCGCCATAGTTGCCACGTCGTAATTAACACTCGATGCCCCCATCACAAAATATCTTAAACCATACGTCTTTTACTTTGCCAAATTCATTAGTTGGAAGTTTAGCTCACTAGATAACATATTGAGTATCTTGTTATCGAAAAGGGTAATAATCTCTGAATTAGATATATCTATAGGTTCTAACATTTAGTATTTGATAACCGCACGTGACGTAGAATGAATGGCAATATTGGTTAGTTATTTTGGGGCCGATTGCAAATAAACGCAAATTAAATATAGCCTCTTTCTACTTCCATAACTTCTATAGAATAATCAAGTTAGTTGAATAAAGACCCCCCCCCCCCTCCCAGGAATCTAGATTATAGTAATTACCTTCAAAACTTAAGGAATGGTGTATATAGTTCCAAAATAAATGATTACGAAATCACAGAGTAGTCATATGAGGAAACGGCAAATTCCAGTAAATACTTGGAAAGTGAATGCCTACCCCATCTGTTAGCAAAAATGTCTGAGTTTGGGAAGCGGGTGACGGGAGAGGGGGCCAAGGGACATGAGTAGTTAGTTAGTATATACATGTTATCGTATAATATCTCCCCTATGGTCTTTACTATAATTTATTGGCTATATTAGATTAAACTCAGTATAGTTTAGAGTAAGTTAGACTAGGCTAGGATACACAAGCGTATGTATTATGTTATATTTGCTTGGTTATCGCTTTGATTACGAGAATTAAACCTTGGCAACTTTATCGGCATGACGGAAAATCGAAATATTGTTAGTTCTTTTTCTGCATATGTGATTAAATTGTATATTGTGGGTTTATTGATGTAGATAAGGTTGTTAAGGATGCTTTACTAATATTCGTCTATGATGTCAGATATAGAATAAATCGAGTATTTCTAGTTAATGTTAAATTTATTTCCTGGTAAAAATAGTCGGCTGTAGCCAGTCAAAAAGCTGATCACGTACTTCGTTGTACCAACTGCCTCAAAATATAATCTTTTAAAAAAAAATTATATATATAAATAAAGCAGAGTTGTCCAATACTTCCCTGTGTGTATCTAAATGAGTTATTATATAGATGGCAGGCATTAATTAAGTTACGAGATAGTGATTAATATTACCAACAGTTTTTTAACATCCCCGAGGCACATTAGCCCCACCCCCTCAGTGACGTCATAGCCAAGAACTCGCACACATACGTACACACACACTCGGGAACTCGCTGAACTTATATGGTTGCTGTTTCCAGAGAGGGCTGCTCTCGGGCAGAATAACATGCAAGCTTGTGTGGGGGAGTTAAGGGTTGGTGGAAAGGATCAATTTATAGGAAATAAATGTGTTTTATGAAGCCAATTATATAAATTATCTATATTTGAATAATGTCACCACAACACCAAAACACCTCCAATGAAATTAATGAAAGCATATGTGTGATCCACCGGGATTCGAACCTGGGTTAACACACAGATTTTTAAACTCTAACCACTACACCAACAAGACGGTAATAAATAGATAGGAATTTCAACAACGTAAGATGAGAGATGTGGATGGTGTTTGGGGACCCACAGAGGGCAGGATATGCTGGCTTGTGTGGGCATAAGATACTAGCTAGTGAATTAGGCTATAGAAACAGTGTTAGATGACATTAATATTGTATATATGAAGATTGAGCATATCCAATACTATATAGTATACCAACTGCCCAGTGATATCTACTACTTAGCTATAAGCTAACCTATTCATGGCTTACCCCGAAAATCTGTTTTGAGTTACATATGATATAATAGCTACAATGTTGTAGGCTACTATATATTATCTGGATTAGTCTGTTTTAACTGTTGTATATACCAAGACGTATTATTTAGTTGTAGTCCTATTCTGGCTATTAAATAAACAAATTCATCTACCTTAGCAGAGATCTGTGGGAATCAAGATATTTAAATAGATAGATCTTACCCAAATGCTAGAGGTTCTTCCTAAGCTGTATTGCATTGTTTAATGCTAGTCAGAATTAAAAGAAAGTAAATACTTTCAATGTTAATAATTAATTAGTCAATTGTTAAGTTGGCACCCTCTGCAACATTCAAAATGTATACGTGTGTATGTGTGCGGTTTGAGTGTAGCTTGTGTTTGTGTGTACTGTATGTGTCTGTATGTGTGTATGCCCGTAAGTGAGCATGTCAGTGTCCGTGTGTGTATGTCTATGTGTATGTGTCTGTCTGTGTGTATGAGTCTGTATGTGTGTATGTCTATGTATGTGTGTATGCCAGTGTATGGTTATGTGTGTGTGTGTGTACGTGTGTGGGGGTTTCCTATAGTTAAATTAGCGGACACTATATTTAGACCTACACCAACTTACTACTATAACACATCCTTAATTATACAAACACAACCAATTTATATCCTACAAAACCTTCTCAAAAAATTACTATCCTTGCATACTCACTTGATTCGTATAATAACACAAACACCATACTAGTATAACTATCAAATTGAATAGAACAGAGAAAACATGGATGGTAGCTAAAAATAATCGAAGTGGCTACGGGACACCACCAGTGGTGTCTCGCAGCCCAGCCAGTGAGGCTGGGCTACGCGGACACCATGGTGGTGTCCCGTAGCCCAGCCTCACTGGCTGGGCTGCGTGACAACCACCAGTGGTGTATAGCAGCCCAGCCACACTGGGATAGGCTACGGGACACCCACCACAAGTGTTTTCGTATTTATCGCCATATAATCCAGCCAATTAGACTGTTGAATCGAAATTTCTTTGGATTATTATTTATATCGTATCATTAAAAACGTTGGACTTTATTCAATTATAATCCGACATGTTGTATATACAGACCTATTCCACACTCAACTCCCTACGCCACACACACTCACAAATACCTATTTATACATCTAAATAGGCCTGTATATATCGCCGTATCTATATGTGTGATATATTCTTCGTATTACATATCCATCTTATAAGAAACATATGGGAGTCTGCATGACAGTCGATTGGCCAAACACAAGGCAGATCCCTCTCACCACCCAACCCCTCTCGTTTATACGTTTATCTAATTTTAATTTTGAAACTGTCGTTCTGTATCCCCACAACTGGCGCTAGGTAGCCTATTCCACATTGTCTATTGTATACATATCTGTTACCATTATGGTATTAATGATCAAACAGAATTAAAGTCATTCATACCCGCATAACGTTGCTATAAGGACGGCTTGACGACGTTCACACGCCCAAGTGCGTCAACTGTGTGGATAGTTACATGTGTTTGTGTAAATGAATATGTTTGTGAGTGGAATGATACGTAGTAATGCAAAATACAGTATATGTGCGTAAATAAATTTTTGTTACGAATGTTATATGGATGTTCCCAAATGCATGCTCTACATGAGTATGTATGTGCGTGTGTAAATGGCATGTACGTTTGGGTCATTAATTTGGAAGGAACAAAATTCTATATTTGTGAAAGACATTGCAAAGTTACACTGTAAAGTGATCAGCTCAGTAGCAGTAGGCTTTCAAGAATACAAATGAATAGCTTAATGAATTAATTGGGTAGTGAGCTGGATCTGCCTTGCGTAGGCCAGTTGGGGGGGGGGGGGGGGCGCAGTGTAAGCTTGCATGCACGAGTAGAAATGTGCATGTACGAGCATAAAGCCTGTACGTTTGTGAGTGGAAATATGTAATTGTATAATTGATGTAAAAAATTAATAATGAATGTACAATATGTTTGTGTGTGTGTGTGTGTGTATGTGTTTGTGTGTGTGTGTGATAGAGAGAGAATGAGAGTCATTCACATGACTTGTCTTTGTGAATGTGTGTTTGTTTGATTAGGAATGCGAATATGTATTTGTGCGTGTGGTTCTGAAAGAACATTAGAGTGTGGGTGCGATTGTGGGAGGGAATAACAATGTGTGTGCGTGTGTATTCTGATTGGAAATGTGAAGGCGAGTGTGTAGTTGTGAATGTATGTTCGAATATATGTGCGTTGTCGAGTGGTAATCTAAGAGTGTGTGTGTGTGTGTGTGTGTAGATATATGAATATAAATTACCGAACTTGTTCGTCAAGGTGAATACACGCAATGCGAGTTAATGACATTGTGGGTAGGAATACGAATATGTTCCTGAATGATTTTGTGCGTGACAATGTGAATGTGCATGAGTTTGTGTGTGTTTATATAGTGAATCAACATAGAAGATAATAGGTAACATTTCTCAATTGATGATGCATATATTGTCTGGTGATTATTGGCATCCAAATGTGATGTTTGGTTAATTTAGGATAGGGATTGTAATTGGTAAATCTATAGCATTATAAAACATTTATATTGCTACCATGTGAGTGCGGCCGAAGAAGGTTGCCAACAAAAAAAACCGCTGACCAACCTCAAGCTAATCCAGGTAATCCAGAAAATTAACACCTACTTGTAAATTGTAACCTCTCTCTCTCTCTCTCTCTCTCTCTCTCTCTCTCTCTCTCTCTCTCTCTCTCTCTCTCTCTCTCTCTTATACACCAACGTGTTCGGTTATGTATTGGTTGACATACTTACTTTACAACTAAGAGGAGCTGGGTTCGAATACCAACCAGGAAAGAGACATTGGGACAAGTGTCCTTACCCCTTGTTCCTTTCCTCAGTTTTACAAAATGGAATTAATAGAGACTTGGTATAAGGCTACAGAGTGCTATAGTGGGATCAAGAACGATAGAGAGATTTAAGATAGAATTAGATAGAAATACGGACGAATGGGTTGGTTTGGGGATCTGCCTGATCTGGGTTAATCGGCTCTCTGCAGACTTATGACGACCTCTGACAGATTTTGGTGAGGTCGGTCCTCATGGCTTTAGTGAGTTGGTCCTATAATTAGGGTTGGGTGTGAATGGGATCTGTGTGTGTGTGGGCCAATCTGCTTTCTGCAGATTCCCATTTTCTTATTTTCTTATGTTCTTATATATATATATATATATATATATATATATATATATATATATATATATATATATATATATTTATAGTATATCTCGCAAATACACGCGAGATAATAAATGTTTAAATACCCCCAGCCGGAATCGAACTTCCGACATACAGAATTAGTGTCCAAACTTTTAACCCACTATACCACGGCATGATAAAGTAATCTTAACCTTTTCCTATATAATTATATTAAGTAGAAAGGAAATCCTACTAGGAGAATTTATTTCAATTAATACACAAGTCGTACGATCCATATTACAGGATACCATACAGGAATATTTACAAGATTACCTACGCAACTCGGGTTATAGAGATTTCATTTAAATCTCGTCCAGCCAAACACGAGAGTCATTAACATCAAGTATATCTCACAAATACACGTGAGCTAATAAATGTTTAAATACTCCCAGCCGGGATCGAACCTCCGACATTCGAACGAGTGTCCAAGCTTTAATCTTGTAAAAATCCCTCTATGGTATCCTGGAATATGGATCGTACGACTTGTGTATGAATTAACGAATATAGTTTGGAGTGAAATATTTATTACATCACAGTCATGATAATGTGTATTTCATGTTCATAACGCACCAATTTACCAAAGCATTTGGTTTCGAATCGCAACATAATGTTTTGAAAGATATATTTATATCTATTTAAACCTCAATTGAATGTTAGGATTTTTTCCTTACAACTTTTTTGAATTTATAATAAAACAAATTAACCTTTTGAATTATATATATTTATTTCACATCATAAGAGAAACAAAATCATAATAATTGTGAGAAAAATTGTCATATTGACTAACATAAGAACAAAAAACTGTCCATGAGCAAAGAATTAGCAGAATCAGTAAATTTGCAGATGACACTAAAATAGGAAGAGAGATTAATTCTGCTCATGATATTCAGGCTCTCCAAAAATATGTAAATACAGTACACAAATGAGCAGTAAATTGGCAGATGAAGTTTAACGTACATAAATGCAGTGTAGTCAAATTTGGGAAATCGATAGAAAAATACAGCATATAAATTAGATAACATCGATATAAGAAACTCAGATAATTAAACAAAATGGGAGTTATCGTCAACTGTGAATTTGAAATTAAGAAATCAATGCATCAGTGTCCGAAATAAGGCAAATAAAGCTCTCAGATTTATATTTAGAAGTGTGAGTAATAGAACAGCAGCTGTAATCTTATTTTTTTTTTTTTTATTCCAGCGTTAGTAAGGCCTCATATGGATTATGCTGTTCAATTTTGGTGTACCCATTCTGAATGGACAAAGATTCGTTTGGAGAGAGTACAATTAATCAGGAATAAAATGTTGGCCATGAGTTCCCATCTGATATTCTACTTCACTCTGTTGATCAAGATTGGCATCATTAGATTGATCATGATCCTCATTTTGAGCATCTTGATCAATATATTGATGCACACTTTCCTGATCAAGATTTGCATACATATCATCTGATCCATTATGAAAATCTTGGCCAAAAGATTCAGTGTTGCTAGCTAGTCCAGGATCATCAATGTCTTCTTGATGTATTGTCTGATTGTCTTCATTTTCTAACAATTCTATAACAAGAGCATTACGTCCAGCTTCCCACAATCTAACTAAGTCATGTAGAATTGCATTCTACTCTTGTAATCTTTCATGCCACATTCCGCAATCATAGATGACATTTTTTGAGACATCACAGATGCTCTTTTAAACTTCTCCTTTTGTGAGAGAATCCGTGCTTTTTCTTCCTTTCGGCAGTCTCTTACTCCAATTCTTCCTAAACCTGGGAATTCCTGAAAGACCCTGTGAACATTTCTGTAATTGGTCTTGGACCATCGTTTGTCAATGGTCTCGGGACAGTACAAGTCTAAACTGAGTTGCTCTCTTAATTTTAATAAATGCTTGCAGGGCAAGTGCTGAGATAATGTCCAATTCCAATATCCTTACACAGTTATAGTTTAGCAACTACTATTAATTATTACTACCTCCTCTCCCCAAAAGTGAATATATATATATATATATATATATATATATATATACAATTTGTAGGCCTACATATTCTTAAAAGCACGTTAGCATCCACTATAAAATATTCAGTTAAATATAGAAATTGCATCAACTAAGGAAACGAGGTAGTGGAGAATGGGAGTATAAGAACATAAGAAAATGGGAGTCTGCAGAAAGCCGATTGGCCCACACAAGACAGTTCCCTCTCACACCCAACCCTAATTACGACGCCAAATTATTAGCTCAGCTCACTAATACCATGAGGACCGACCTCACCAAAACGGTCAGAGGACAGACAATGAGGGTCTGTTGAGCGCCGATTGGCCCACACCCGGCAGATCCCCCTCACACCTAACCCATCTCGTCCATATGCCAATCTATTTTGTTCTTAATGCTTTCTATCGTTCTTGATTCCACTATAGCACTTGGTAGCTTATTCCACCTATCTACAAACTCTGTTACCAAACCAATATTTGCCTATATCTTTTCTGAAACGAAAAATATCTAATTTGAAACCTTTTGTTCGAGTTCTTTCGCTATCACTGAACTTTAGTACGTAAGGAAGATTTCTATCATGTGGAAGGTCCTAGGACTTACATATAAGAACATAAGAACATGGGAGTCTTCAGAAGGCCGATCGGCTCAAATAAGGCAGATCCCTCTCACACCCAACACTAATTATAGGGCCTAATAATAGGCCCAACTCACTAACACCATGAGGACTGACCTCACCAAAACGATCAGAGGTCAACATGGGAAAACGGGGGTCTGCAGAGCGCCGACTGGACAACAACCGGCAGATCCCACTCACACCCAACCACCATTATAAATACTAAATAGGTCATTAGGATAACACCATAGAGGATTTGTTTAGACTAAATATATGGATTCATATGGTAATAGTTTGTTCTAGGACCTACATCAAGTGCTTGATGATGGACCACGATAGTTTGAAATATTATTAGTAAATAAGGTAAATATGGGCATTGCTCTAACCAAGATGGGTTGGGTGTGAGAGGGATCTGCCTTGTGTGGGCCAATTGGCTTTCTGCTGACTCCCATTATCTTAGGTTGTTCTTATGTTATGCGCTCTCTCTCTCTCTCTCTCTCTCTCTCTACTCCTTTGTACTCCTTTGTACTCCTCTTCTAAGCAACATGTGCCATAGTACATATATAAATTCAATAATGTCCAACTTCAATATCAATACAGTTATAGTTTAGTAACTACTTTTAATTACTGTAATTACCTCCTCCTCTACCCATATATATATATATATATATATATATATATATATATATATAATTTGTACATATTTTTAATAGCACGTTAGCATCCACTATTAAATATTCAGTTAAATATAGAAATTGTATCAACTATGGAAAAGAGGTAGTGGGGAATGGGAGGAGTATAAATTGTAATTACAGGAAAAAGGCAGTCAATGGTACCAATTAAATGTGATTAGAGGATCCACCTGGTCCTCTAATCACAGATTATACTACTTCCACTCACCAATAATCTATTTTTGTTCTAATGCTTCACCCATTGTATATTCTAATACATACACACACACACACATAATATATATATATATATATATATATATATATATATATATATATATATATATATAATGTGTGTGTTTGTGTGTGTGTTATAAATATTATAATTAATATTAGTTGTGACTGACTGACTTATTAGTTAATATTGCTATCATATTGCTAGAAAGACGATTATGTAGAGGAAATAATGATAGAGGTGTTTTAAGTGGATGAAAGGTGATAGAGGTGTTTTAAGTGGATGAAAGGTATCAATAAGAGATATATGTATATATATATATGGTATTATAGTTTAGTAACCTGCCTTTTGTCTCCTTCATACGCAGAAAAGAAGAAAAAATAAGAAAATGGGAGCCCGCATAAAGCCGATTGGCCCACACAAGGCAGATCCCTCTTACGCCCAACCCATCTTGTCCATATGTCTATCTAATTGTATTTTGAAGCTCTATCGTTCTTGATCGCACTATGGCGCTAGGTAGCCTGTTCCACAGGTATATACAACTCTTAACCAAACCAGTATTTGCCTATATTTTTTGAAACGAAATGTATCTCATTTGAAACCATTTGTTTGAGTTTTCTCGCTATCGCTGAGCTTCAGTACATCTTTCAAATCCCCTGTATTTAGCCTATCTCACTTACCCACTTGAACACCTCTATCATATCTATCATATCGTATCATATCATATCTAACTCTGCGTCTTTCTAACGAATGTAAGCCTAGCTTCTTCAACCTGTCCTGTCTTCATATGGAAGATTTCTAATAATACAGATTATTATTGTCATTCTCAGTTGTACTCTCTCCAAGGAATCTATGTTCATTCTCTAATAGGGACTCCAATTTTGAACAGCATAATCCATGTGTAGCCTCACTAGCGCTAGATAAAAGTTCAAGATTACTACTTATTACGTCTGCTGTTCTGTTACTCACACTTCTAGATATACATCCCAGAACTCTATTTGCCTTATTTCGAACACTGATGCATTGATTTCGTGGTTTCAAATCACAGTTGACGATGATTCTCAAGTCTTTTTCATTATTTGAGTTAGTTATATCCACGTTATCGAAATTGTATACTGCATTTGCTATCGATTTACTCAATTTTACTACACTGCATTTACCTACATTGAACTTCATCTGCCAGTTTACTGCCCATTTGTGTAATATGTCTAAATCTATTTGGAGTGTTTCCATTTTAGTGTCATCTGTAAATTTACTGATTTTGCTAGTTATTCCTACATCAAGGTTGTGTCTCTCTCTCTCTCTCTCTCTCTCTCTCTCTCTCTCTGAGAGAGAAGAGGTACAATTTACAAGTAGGTGTTAATTTCCTGGATTACCTGGATTAGCTTGAGATCTTAAGGTAAAGGGTCCAGGTACGCTGGTATCCAGAGATTGGTCAGCGGTTTTTTTTTCGCAACCTTCTTCGCCCGCACTCACATGGTAGCAATATAAATGTTTTATAATGCTATAGATTTACCAATTACCATCCCTATCCTAAATTAACCAAACATCACATTTGGATGCCAATAATCACCAGACAACAATTATGCATCATCAATTGAGAAATTTTACCTATTATCTTCTATGTTGATTCACTATATAAACACACACAAACTCATGCACATTCACATTGTCACGCACAAAATAATTCAGGAACACATTCGTATTCCTACCCACAATGTCATTAACTCGCATTGCTTGTATTCACCTTGACGAACAAGTTCGGTGATTTATATTCATATATCTACACACACACACACACACACACACTCTTAGATTACCACTCGACAACGCACATATATTCGAACATACATTCACAATTACACACTCGCCTTCACATTTCCAATCAGAATACACACGCACACACATTGATATTCCCTCCCACAATCGCACCCACACTCTAATGTTCTTTCAGAACCACACGCACAAATACATATTCGCATTCCTAATCACAAACACAAACACACATTCACAAAGACAAGTCATGTGAATGACTCTCTCATTCTCTCTCTATCACACACACACACACACAAACACATACACACATACTCACACACACACAAACATATTGTACATTCATTATTAATTTTGTACATCAATTATACAAATACATATTTCCACTCACAAACGTACAGGCTTTATGCTCGTACATGCACATTCCTACTCGTGCATGCAAGCTTGCACTGCGCCCCCCCCCCCCCCCCCAACTGGCCTACGCAAGGCAGATCCAGCTCACACCCAATTAATTCATTAAGCTATTCAGTTTATTCTTGAAAGCCTACTGCTACTGAGCTGATCACTTTACAGTGTACTTTGCAATTTCTTTCACAAATATATAATTTTGTTCCTTCCAAATTATGACCCAAACGTACATGCCATTACACACGCACATACATACTCATGTAGACATGCATTTGAACATCCATATAACATTCGTAAACAAACATTTATTTACGCACATATACTGTATTTGCATTACTTTACATTACACTCACAAACATATTCATTTACACAAACACATGTAACTATCCACACATTGACGCACTTGTGCTTGTGAACGTCGTCAAGCCGTCTTATAGCACGTTATGCAAGTATGAATGACTTTAATTCTGTTTGATCATTATATCATAATGGTAACAGATATGTAGACAATAGACATGTGGAATAGGATACCTAGCGCCATTGTGGGATCAAGAACGATAGAGAGTTTCAAAATAAAATTAGATAAACGTATAAACGAGAGGGGTTGGGTGTGAGAGGGATCTGCCTTGTTTTGGCCAATCGACTGTCTGCAGACTCCCATATGTTCTTATAAAATGGATATGAAAGACGAAGAATATACACACATTTATAACGGCTATATATAAGCCTAGTTAGATGTATAAATAGGTATGTGTGAGTGTGTGTGGCGTAGGGAGTTGAGTGTGGAATAGGTCTGTATATACAACATGTAGGATTATAATTTAATAAAGTCCAACGTTTTTAATGATAATATAAATAATAATCCAAAGAATTTCGATTCAACAGTCTAATTGGCTGAATTATATGGCGATAAATACGAAAACACTTGTGGTGGTGTCCCGTAGCCTACCCAGTGTGGCTGGGCTGCGTGACACCACTGGTGGTGTCCAGTAGCCACTTCGTTTTTATAAATACAAACTGTCTAGAATTTATATTTTATTATATCCTTTTTGGGGGTTATATATTGGTTGTTTGCTATGTAGTCACCTATAGTATATCCTCCACTTTCTTAACTTTAGGATCGAGTGACCTAAATCTTACTAAAAAATTCAGGTTAGTAAGGCACATAAGGCACTATATGAATAGCCTATTCTCTTACTTAGAAATTCAGGTTAGTAAGGCACTCTTATAATTACCTCTCCATAATTAGTGTTCTGCCCACAGCTAACTCAAAGACAACTGCAGAGGTACTCCTAAAAGGTAATTTTAATGTATCTGTGACACAAATACACCATTTGATAGCTTTAGTGTCAATCTGGAAAAAACCTGGCCTGCTTTAGGTATATATATAGGACATTGTGAATAGAGACTTCTTAGGGAACGTTATCTTGCAACAGGCCTGTCCGAAATACTAATGTTAGGGAACATTGTGATGACTAGTACATATTTCAGTTTTCTGAAGATATAACAGCTTGAGATTGTACGTAGTTTCTACAAAGGGTATTTTGCAATGGTTAACCTAAAAATATGTTTGGAATAATCATTAGAAAGTGAGGTTTTTGGAGGGGTGAGGTTAGGTTAGGTTCAAACACGTCACAGGAAGATAATTTTTGTTTGGCTGTGTCAGTGTTCACCAACATAATTATACTTAGGTTAACTAAATTGAATAGGTTACTAATAAATGATATCACACAAATATTCTCACAAAAGTATTGGCCAAAAATCAAAACTAGCCAAGTATTTTAGTTCAATATGAGAAAATACCCTTGTATACCCAAAATAGTTATATTTAACAGAGAAATACAGTTGTGAAGGGTCAAAACATGATTTCCCAAACAGGCCAGTTCCCTACGAATATTAAAATATTCCATTAGATGTCCATTTCCAGACATAGTGCTTTTACGACTATGCAGTTGAAAAGAACTCTGAAAGTAGCTTATACCATGTTATTTTCGTGAATCTAAGAGTATAAACAGTACCGGAATAAAGCCAGCAAAAATCACCCATGACAAATGTGCTGTCCCGGTTCCGGAGTGGATAAGTCTATTATAACTAGATACAACCTACGGACAGAACCCCTGGTCATTGTTGCCTATGGCGTCTGAAAAAAAGTGAGCGGGCATGATTGCATGGAAGATTTTGATATATTATGGAATTTTATTACAGAAATGAATTTTGCAGTTCATTTCACCCTTGTATCAGATTTGAAGGTTCGAACACTATCAGAAAATTTAGTTATATGGGATTGGAAATATCGCATATTTAATTTAGTCGGCCATACAATAATCGTTTTCTCTAACAACGCAATATAGAAAACGTCATTGCAGGAGTCTGGGCTACATAATTATATAAGCACTATGGACCACCTGCAACGTCTAGAGCTCCGCTTCTCCTGTGTGCTCCGCCCTTCTGCCTTGTGTTTTTTTATAAATAAAAACTGTCTAGAATTTATATTTTATTATATCCTTTTTGGGGGTTATATATTGGTTGTTTGCTATGTAGTCACCTACAGTATATCCTCCACTTTCTTAACTTTAGGATCGAGTGACCTAAATCTTACTAAAAAATTCAGGTTAGTAAGGCACATAAGGCACTATATGAATATCCTATTCTCTTACTAAGAAATTCAGGTTAGTAAGGCACGCTTATAATTACCTCTCCATAATTAGTTTTCTGCTCACAGCTAACTCAAAGACAACTGCAGAGGTACTCTTAAAATGTAATTTTAATGTATCTGTGACAACACAAATACACCATTTGATAGCTTTAGTGTCAATCTGGAAAAAACCTGGCCTGCTTTAGGTCTATAGGGAACATTTCTTGACTCAGGTCAGTCAGTACCTGGAATTCGGACAGGACAGTTCCCTAGGGAACATTATCTTGCAACTTGCCTGTCCGAAATACTAATATTAGGGAACATTGTGAATAGAACCTTCTTAGGGAACGTTATCTTGCAACAGGCCTGTCCGAGATACAAATGTTAGGGAACATTGTGATGACTAGTACATATTTCAGTTATCTGAAGATATAGCAGCTTGAGATTGTACGTAGTTTCTACAAAGGGCATTTTGCAATGGTTAACCTAAAAATATGTTTGGAATAATCATTAGAAAGTAGGGTTCTTGGTGAGGTGAGGTTAGGTTAGGTTCAAACACGTCACAGGAAGATAATTTTTGTTTGGCTGTGTCAGTGTTCACCAACATAATTATACTTAGGTTAACTAAATTGAATAGGTTATTAATAAATTATATCACACAAATATTCTCACAAAAGTATTGGCCAAAAATCAAAACTAGCCAAGTATTTGAGTTCAATATGAGAAAATACCCTTGTATACCCAAAATAGTTATATTTAACAGAGAAATACAGTTGTGAAGGGTCAAAACATGATTTCCCAAACAGGCCAGTTCCCTATGAATATTAAAATATTCCATTAGATGTCCATTTCCAGACATAGTGTTTTTACGACTATGCAGTTGAAAAGAACTCTGAAAGTAGCTTATACCATGTTATTTTCGTGAAGCTAAGAGTATAAACAGTACCGGAATAAAGCCAGCAAAAATCACCCATGACAAATGTGCTGTCCCGGTTCCGGAGTGGATAAGTCTATTATAACTAGATACAAGCTACGGACAGAACCCCGCTCATTGTTGCCTATGGCGTCTGGAAAAAAAGTGAGCGGGCATGATTGCATGGAAGCTTTTGATATATTATGGAATTTTATTACAGAAATGAATTTTGCAGTTCATTTTACCCCTTGTATCAGATTTGCAGGTTCGAACACTATCAGAAAATTGAGTTATATGGGATTGTTCATTTTCTTCCCTATGCAGTGGTGACTTTCAGTGGCTGCTCAGTTTGTGTTGAATCACTATTTGTACCATAAAAACACATTTATAATGAAACTGCCTCAAGGAAACTTGGGTGAAATGTAGTATATGGATCGACACACAACATATCCTATAATCAAGTTAAAAAGACCAATTTGAAGATGTTTTATGACCTCCCCAATATTTGGTGACTTGAGGCAATATCTGGGGGGGCAGACGGTCTTGTTGACCTAGTATACCCTTCATACATCCCGAGCTCCCCGGGTCCCTGTTTACGCTAGAGATGATTGCTAGCGCAGCTGATAGAGCCAGGGTGTCCACATATTCACCCCTGTTTTTGGTGTCCTACGTCATCGGGAAGTGGATTAAAAAATGGACGCAAGTTGGGCTCAGTAAGCAATCTGACACTACAATGTTCCCTAAGAATTTTCAAACCCCCATATGAACCCCTAGGAGGTGTCGAAACAGGAAATGGAGTTGTTCGGACCACCTGAGTAGGCAAAGATCTATACCCATGCAAAAGCTGAACAAGCCAGCTCAATTATTTGCCTAAGACGAATTGTCCTGTCTTGTAGAAGGTTGTCCGCTCTCAACCCTCCAACTATAGTCCAATTTCTCTCATTTCTTGCATCTCTAAAGTTTTTGAAACTATTTTTACCTCAACATTTATTATGCATTTATCTTCCCATATCCTACTCTCAGACTGCCAGTATGGCTTCCTTAACTCATAAACTGCGAAGCTATGGTAGTTCAAACCCTTCCGCCAAGCGAAGGTATTTGGTTCTATTCTGACAAAAATCATCATAGTGCCATATATATAATTATTACTTATCCACATGAGCCTATTTTGTTTTTATTATGAACATATGAACATTTAAGAGCAATAAAAGAAGTGGAAATAGCATTTGGGGGGGGGGGGGGAAGACTTATTATTGCCGCAAGGTCGTATCATAAGGCAAGAGCTGGGGGGACGTATATCCTCCCTCTCCCAGCTCTCAAGCAACACTGACGGGTCCGAGTAGAAGTCTCTGTGTTGCAAGGATCTCTAGCTGCATCACCCATGTTAACCCTTAAAGAGCGGCTCACCACATAAGTCGGGTGAAAAAAGGGTGGAAATCGAGTTAAAATGGGTGGGATAGTAATGATCCATACGTCCGACATCTGTGGCCTCCCGGCCCCCACTAACTCCAGTTCCCCCACCGCGCGGGAGGATGACAGTGTAACCAATAGTTCGCTAAAAGTGAGCAAGGTAGCAAAATCAGCTAAACTTCCATCTTCGAGGTAACACTGTCAGTGCTCCACGAGTGCTACGTAGCTGTATGTGGCGTCATTGTGTAGCGATTTCCACCTAGTTTTCGGCGCAATACAGTTCCTTTCATACTGATGGTTGATATAGCAGTTAGAACGGCCTGAAAATGCCCAAAACGGCCACAGAGGGCCCACTAGACAAGGGTTAAAGAGACCGGGAGAGGAAAATTTGCGCCGAAAATTACCCGATAAAATGGGGAATAAGAGGAAAAGTAGCTGATAATTCAGGAAGGGGGTTGGGACACATATGTAGGAGTGGTAGCAAGTAATGGAGCGGAAGTATCTCACCTAATCACATATTTCTTTGTTTTGAGTGCCACTGGGGTGTTTTCTATTTTTTTGTTTATGCTATGGATCTATTGAGGACGGTCGCAGTGCACCAGAAAAACCTCTATTGAGGACGGTCACCATTTATGGGTAAGGGCCGCTCTACTGGTGATCTTCTTTCTTATCTTGCTAACTCTTGGTCATCCACCAATCGGGACTTCGGTGAGATTTTTTTATATTGCGCTAGACATATTGAAGGCCTTCGATAGGGTCTGGTACAAATCCCTTATTTCCAAACTACCCTCCTAAGGTATCTATCCCTCCATATGAACCTTTGTCTCTAATTTCCTCTTCGGCCATTCCATAGCTGCGGTTGTGGACGGCCACCATTCACTTCCTCAATCTATCAACTCCCGTGTTCCTCAGGGTTCTGTCCTATCTCTAATTATCTTCCTATTATTCATTAACGACCTTCTCAACTGCACCTCCAATCCCATTCACTCATATACTGACAACTCTGCATTACACTATTCAAATAGCCTTCCACAACACCATACACAGCATGAACTCTAAAACTCACGTAAGGAGGCCATAAAACACCTATCTTTCGATATCTCTACTATCTCTAATTGGGGCAGAGAAAACATTGTTACTTTCAATGCTTCCAAAACTAAATTTCTTCATCTTTGTCTACTCGTCGCCCCCTACCAGAAAACTATGACCTACTCTTCAACAACATACAAATTAACCCTTCATCTTCTCTCAATATTCTCGATATCTCTTTTTCTTCTGATCTCTCTTGGAAAGATTATATTACCAAAGAAGAAAAGTTGTTGGAGAGGTTTTCAGCTAGATGTCAGAAAGCTTGGGAAGAGCTAGAGTTGGAAAGTTCAGTGCATATATTTTTGATGAAAGAATGTTTGGCGAGTCAAATACCATATTTGATTCTGGGCAGAAATATAGGAAGTATGAGATTCTTGAGTTTGAAGGCGACGGTAACGCTTGAATGCTTTCTCCTTATTGCAGACAGCAGTAGAACAAGCGTGACTAAACCAAGATTTTTTTGCATTTTACTGAGAGAAAGAAAATGGAATGTATGCCTCCATGCCTGAGAAGATTACTTCGGTAATGCATTCAGCACTCTCCGAGGGTCCCCAGCCAAGGGAAGCAAAAGTCATTCAATGGGAAATCAAAGAAGTACTGGCTTCCAGTTGGCAGCGCCAAAGTTTAACAAGCGCCATCGGGTGGCCGTAGAGGAGAAATAGGAGAGGTGACAGAGATGAGTTTATGGTCAGATGAGCCCAAAGGAGAGAAAACATTTACAGTATAAGCAGAAGGGGTAGAAGTTAGAAATATGTCAAGAATGCTGGGCTGATCTCCGATGCGATTCGGGATACAGGTGGGTTGCTAGACTAACTGCTCTAGATCATTTAGGAGAGCCTTGTTCACATTCACCTTTGGCTTGAAACTGAGAATAGAGATAGTAGTAGGATATAGAGAAGGGTTTGCTGTCAGTAGTCCCAGACACCTGTTTCGGTGAGAAAGAGAAGGTCAGGGTTGGCAGAGGAGAGGTGGTGTTCCACAGAGTAGAAGTTAGAGAGGCCACAAATGTTACAGAAGTTAATATTATGAGTAGAAGACAGTGGTACAGAGCATTTTGGGGAGTCGTTGCCAGGGGTTAGTCGAATGAGGGCATTTCTGGCTCCCCCACCCTGGGGACTCCGAGGCAGGTCGTGTTTTCGTCATCATTTTAGATAAGAAAGGTAGTGTCATATGTAAGAAGTTTGAAGTATAATGTATTGATAGGAGGAGAGGGAGTTTTGGAGGGCAGGCTGGGGTTGCCCTCAATATTGATGAGGCACAGAAAGGATCAGCGGGGTAGGCCAGGTGGTGAAACAGGAGTTCCAGCTGTCCTTATAAACTACCTAGCAGTCCCCGCTAGTACCGCCTTGTTCGGCTGGTGCCTGCAGCCTCCTCTTAATATATATATATATATATATATATATATATCTGTAGAAGACAGATTGATCACTGGAAATACATAGCGATATATAGCTGAATATATATTGATAGTTAAATGGATATTGATATTTATATATATTTTGTTTGTGTTTTGCTTCCTTTTGTTCTTATTTATCGTGCTTAATGTTGTTTCCATCTTTGTCTATTTTTCCAAGTAGCACACAATGTTGATTAAAACAATTTATTCCTTCAGCCACCGTTAAACCATCAAGTTCAGTGTCAATAATTACCATAACTATCTTACATTTTGAACCAAAGTAAAGTAATCACATTGTATGTAATGTAGCTAGTACTACTTGATGTTTAACCACAGCGTATATATTGGTTAGTCTGCATAATAGTATATTTTCCCTTTATGTCTTTAGTGTTTCCATTACTCGATTTGTATTGTTTCTTTATCATTATTGTTTTAATACCCTCCCCCTCTCTCTCTCTCTCTCTCTCTCTCTCTCTCTCTCTCTCTCTCTCTCTCTCTCTCTTTCTTGCTGTTATTGTACAGTTTTTGGTATATTCAGCCACTGTTCAGTCATGTACGACAGTTTTGGCTACACTTGGTTATGACTTTAATAACAACATCAACCATACACAACCCTCCCAACCCTGGTGGGGAGATTGTAGGCACCAATCGATCAGGGCTAGACCCAGGTGAGGTTATAGGCATGTGATAAAGAGTCGCTGGAACTCCTGTTTCATTTGCTTGGCCTCTCTTACTGATTTTCTTTGTGCCTCATTTACACTGAGAGCAATCCAGCTAGCTCTCACAAACACCTCCTCCTCCTATCCACTTCACTACACTAAACATGCACACCACACTTCATTCCTCCACACCAAAATTAAAAAAACACAAAATGATGAATTTTAGCCCAGCCTCGGAGTCCCCAGGGGGGGGGACCATAAATGCCCCCTCACCCGACCGACCATCCCCTGACGACCCCACACAATTACCTGGACCTCGGCCTGTTACTCTTTCTATTAATTTCTGCAACATTCGCGGACTTTCCTCTAACTTTCACTCTGTTGAGCACCATCTCTCCTCCTACAAACCTGATCTTCTCTTCCTCACCGAAACCCAGGTGTCTGTAGCAACATCCAGCAACCCCTTCTCTGTATCCTCCTACTTTCTCTATCCTAGTTTCAAAGCCAAAGGCGGATGTTGTGCATATGTGCACAACAAACTCACTTGCTCTCGTGTTCCCGATTTCGACTCCTCTGAATTCTCAACTTTATGGCTCAAACTTTCCTGTCATTCTCTTACTAAATATTTCTGTGCTGTCTATCTTTCCCCTAACTCTACCAACTTTCCTAAATTCTTTGACTATCTAAACTCTACAGTGGAACACATTCTATCCATTTCTCCTTTCTCAGAAATCTCCATCTTAGGAGATTTCAACGTTCACCACCGCCAATGGCTCTCCTCTCACACTACTGATCCACCTGGTGAACAAGCCTACGTCTTTTCTATCCTAAATGACCTAGAGCAGTTAGTTCAGCAACCCACCCGTATCCCGGATCGCATCGGAGATCGGCCCAACATTCTTGACCTGTTTCTAACTTCTAACCCTTCTTCTTATACTGTCGATCTTTTCTCTCCTTTGGGCTCCTCCGACCATAAACTTATCTCTGTCACCTGTCCTATCTCTCCAGTACAGCCACCCGATCCTCCTAGCCGGCGGCGCTTGTGGCACTTTGGCGCTGCCGACTGGGAGGCTCTTCGGCAGTACTTCTTTGATTTCCCATGGAATGATTTCTGCTTCCATGGCCGAGGACCCTCGGAGAGTGCTGAACGCATTACCGAGGTAATCCTATCGGGCATGGAAGCATACATTCCATTCTCTTTCTCTCAGACTAATGCTAAAAAATCTTGGTTTACTCATGCCTGTTCTACTGCTGTCCGCAATAAGGAGGAAGCATTCAAACGGTACCGACGCCTTAAAACTCAAGACTCTCATTCTTCATATGTTTCTGCCCGGAATCAAGCCAAATCTGTTCTTCGACTTGCCAAACACTCTTTCATCAATAATAAATGCACTGAACTATCCAACTCTAGCTCTTCCCAAGCTTTCTGGCATCTAGCCAAAAACCTCTCCAACAATTTCTCTTCCTCGTCTTTCCCTCCCCTTTCCCACTCTGATGGCACAACCATCACTTCTTCCTCTGACAAAGCTAAACTCTTCGCTCAAACTTTTGCTAGAAACTCCACCTTGGATGATTCCGGTGCTATTCCTCCCTCTCCGCCCTCCTCTCTCTTACTTATGCCTAATATCCTAATCTCTTCTAAAGATGTACTTTCTACCCTCTCTGGGCTTAATACTAATAAGGCGTACGGTCCGGACGGTGTTCCTCCTGTTGTTCTCAAAAACTGTGCTTCCGTGCTGACTCCCTGCCTAGGCAAACTCTTTCGTCTCTGTCTATCCTCTAACGTCTTCCCTTCATGCTGGAAGTTTGCTCACATTCAACCTGTCCCAAAGAAGGGTGACCGCTCTCAACCCTCCAACTATCGTCCAATTGCTCTTATCTCTTGTCTTTCTAAAGTTTTTGAAACTATTCTTGCTTCCAAATTTCTTAAGCATTTCTCTTCTCATAATCTGCTCTCAGATCGCCAGTATGGCTTCCTTAAGGGTCGCTCTACTGTTGATCTTCTTTCATATCTTACTAACTCTTGGTCATCCTCCTTTCGGGACTTCGGTGAGACTTTTTCTATTGCACTAGACATATCGAAAGCCTTCGATAGAGTCTGGCATAAATCTTTAATTTCTAAACTACCCTCCTTCGGTTTCTATCCCTCCTTCTGTGCCTTTGTCTCTAATTTCCTTTCCGGCCGTTCCATAGCTGCGGTTGTGGACGGCCATTGTTCACTTCCTCACCCTATACACTCCGGTGTTCCTCAGGGCTCTGTCCTATCTCCTATTCTCTTTCTAATTTTTATAAATGATCTCCTTAACTGTACCTTAATTCCCATCCATTCATACGCAGACGACTCAACCTTACACTACTCCATTAGTTTTTCAGAACGCCCCAGCCAGCAATCCCTCAACGACAAACGTAATGAAGCCATAGAACTCTTAAATTCTGATCTAAATACTATTTCCAATTGGGGCAGAGAAAACCTTGTTAACTTTTATGCTTCCAAAACCCAATTTCTCCATCTATCTACCCGTCAGGATCTCCCAGCGGACTATCCCTTATTCTTCAACAATACAAAAATCAACCCTTCATCTTCTCTCAATATTCTTGGTGTCTCTTTTTCTTCTGCTCTCATTTGGAAGGACCATATTACCAGTCTTGCTAAGGCAGCCTCCCAGAAGCTGGGTGTGCTCAACCGCCTTAGGGGGTTCTTTTCCCCTGCACAGCTTCTTGCTCTGTACAGGGGCATAGTGCGCCCTTGTATTGAGTATTGTTCACATGTGTGGGGAGGTTCCTCTCACACCGCTCTCCTAGACAAAGTTGAAAGGAAGGCCTTTCGTATCATTAACTCCCGTCCACTCACCAACTCTCTGCACTCTCTCTCTCTCCGCCGCAATGTTGCATCTCTCTCGCTATTCTATCGCTACTATAATAATCAGTGTTCCTCAGAGCTATCCCAGTGCATACCACCTCCTTTACGTAGGGCACGTGGTACCCGTCTTGCAACTCAATCCCACCCCTACTCTGTGCAACTCTCCAACCCAAGAGTGAAACGTTACTCTCAAACTTTCTTCTACTCAACATCTGAGCTCTGGAACTCTCTCCCAGAATCAGTCTTTCCCTCTTCCTATGACTTAAATTGCTTCAAACTCTGTGTGTCCAGGCATTTTGGCTCGAACGTCCCTTGATTTTGGCCCTGTCACTCTTTCAACTATGGGGGAGGCACTCGCTATAGGCAGTTATGCCTTTTGCCTCCCTCAATCACATAGAAAAAAAAAAAAAACAAAAAAAAATACTAACACTTCGCATTAAATAAAGTTAGAGCAAGGATAACTATTAACACATTCAAATTACTACCACACTGTTCAGTGCAGGAGGAAGCTTCACAAACACAGAAGGTAATTTTAGATATTATAAGTGCTGTGAGGCCCTCAATTCAAGTTTGAGATATATGTTATTTAACTTAAGAATACAATGATAATTATGGTACAACACATTTTGGAATTATTACAAATATAGTATTCATTATAAAACACATATATATTATATATCATTCATGTTTACAGAAAGCCTGAAAAAAGTGTGAATTGTCACGCAAAATTATTTTTACAAAAGTATTAAGCGTATCCATTGTGTTATAATCCATGTGTGTTGTGTTGCTGATTGTTTATACAAATGTAGTTATAACAGGAGTGACAAATATTGACCTTCTAACTTCCATAGGTCCTTCCTAATCTGTGCAATGGGCTTCCCCGAGATGTTATAGACTGCAACACCGTATATTCTTTTTAACGTTCGCTTAGACAAGCACCTTGCCCAAAACCCACAGATAAGCTGCATTATTTTGTAAATGAATACATTATTTCCTTAGTAATGTAATGTTATTTTATTAATCCAATTGAATTCACACTTTATCATATCCTCTCTGAGAAGCTGTTGGGCAGTAAAAACAGCAGTAACATAAAGAACAAATAACCCTGAGGGGTAGCAAGACCTGTTGTTGCTTGATTTCCTTTGTACTCTTTTGTACCCTTTGTACTCGTTTGAATAGAATTACCTATTCTAATGCAGTCTATATAATTTGAAATAACGAAGAAAGAGAGTGGAAACACAGCACCACCAAGAACAAATATTACCAACCTTGCCACAACACCCCCGAGTTCTACACCACCACGCGCCCTTCTTGCTCCAAGCCGCACCACCGCCGTGACAGGGAAAACCAGAGGGGCTACCCCAGCCGCCCCAGCCCCTCCTCCAAGCTCATCCACCCTTCTTGCACTGAGAAGGAGCACCTGGAGAAACGCCGCCATCGACTATGCCAGACAAATAAAGATCCATACAGTTGGAAAGCTCTTCAAAACATACTTCACTGGAAGGTTTTTTAAGAGCTGGAAGATTTGGGTTAATACTTAATAAACAATTAAAACACTGGCAAATAAGTTGTTTATTGAGGATTTTCAGATTTTGGCTCTACAAAGGAATTGTTATTGAATCACCATGGTGGCCACTCATTATTTATTCTTCGCCTCGATCATCAGGAATTACTGTCGCTAAAGAAAGCTGTACTGACGTGCACTTTGGTGGTAGTAAACCAAACCTCAGTAAGACTTGTTAGAAGTTCACCCACTGGCAATTGGCTTCTTTCTAAGTCAGGGCTCGCGAGATACCGTAGTACTGGCATAACGGCACTTTGCATAGAGTCCTTACGGTACGCTGTCCCAGGTACTGGCAATAATACACATATTTGTAAAAGGCTCAAATACAAACCAATCAAAAGTCCCTGAAAGACTAGTATAAAGGTCAGGACAGTTAAGAGAAGTTGGAGAGCACAGGCATCCCAACCCTCTTATATTAGTCAGATGATACGATATGTATAGCACTGGCACAACAGACTCGTATTCATTCAAGACCCCAAACCCAAGAGTACTGTAAAGGTTCTTGATTAACGACTCTTATAAAGGTTAGGATAGTGAGAGAGACAGTATAACACTGGTATAACTTCTCCTTATGTTAATCCGATGATATTTTACGTATAACACTGGTAGAACGTAACATATTCATTTAAGACCCCAAACCCAAGAGTTCTACAACATCTTCCATCCTGGCTGTCATCACCACACGACAGGACCACCACCACGGCCCAAGAACCTTGTCGGAAATGCCGCGGAAGTGCCTAGTGTCATCACCAGAAGTGCATAGTGTCAACCCCCTGGAACTTATTGTGGATCCTCGATCGTGCTAGGAAAATTGTGTATATACCTATCCATGTCTGACTGTAACTCTGTATAAATATTATAGTTATATTGAGTAAGATACTCTATGCTTGTACTCTGTATTATATTTATCCTCTATTACCTTTGTGCATGTGTTCATGTGGTTTCAATTTCTCCAGTCGAGTAAGAACCTACCTAAATAGTCCAGTTAACCCCAGCAAAAACCTGGCATAACATTGGCGACAGACGGTGGTTTTTGATTCGGGAAAAAGAAGCCGTTCGGCACAAAATCAAAGGAAATAGAGCATTATAATTATAATATAAGTTATCATGGCTACTTGTTCACACATACCCATACCTAAGTATGAGGCAGACACATATGATATCCGTCCATACCTGGATATGGTTAATCCGAGTGGAAAAGGAGAGGGAAAAACGAGGAAGAAAAATTGTTGGAGAGGTTTTTGAGTAGATGCCAGAAAGCTTGGGAATAGCTAGAGTTGGATAGTTCAGTGCATTTATTATTGATGAAAGAGTGTTTGGCAAGTCGAAGAACAAATTTGGCTTGATTCTGGGCAGAAACATAGGAAGAATGAGATTCTTGAGTTTTAAGGCGTCGGAACTGTTTGAATGCTTCCTCCTTGTTGCGGACAGCAGTAGAACATGCGTGAGTAAACCAATTTTTTTTGCATTAGACTGAGAGAAAACAAATGGAATGTATGCTTCCATGCCCGAGAGGATTACCTCGGTAATGGGTTCAGCACTCTCCGAGGGTCCCTGGTAAGTTCCCATAAATAAAGATAACCAACAGAAGACTGACTTTTCCACCAGTGGGGGACACCTTCATGAGTTCAATGTACTCCCCTTCGGTCTCTGCAACAGGCCTGCCAATTTTTCACACTTAATGGAAT
This sequence comes from Paralithodes platypus, assembly GCA_032716605.1. Classification (NCBI taxonomy): domain Eukaryota; kingdom Metazoa; phylum Arthropoda; class Malacostraca; order Decapoda; family Lithodidae; genus Paralithodes; species Paralithodes platypus. Next base: position 43,721,842 of record CM064577.1, on the reverse strand, counting down.
CTGTCCTCAAGGGCCTCACCTGGGAAATATGTGTAGCTTACCTGGATGACGTCATTGTCTACGGGAAAACCTGGGAAGAGCACCTACAGCGCCTCCGTCAGCCTCGTCAGGTACTCCAGCGGATCAGGGAAGCCTGACTAAAACTGAAGCCTTTAAAGTGTTCAGTAGCCCGGACAACTGTGGGTTTCCTCGGCCACGTCATCTCGGCCGAGGGCATCTCACCAGACCCTCGTAAGCTCTGTGCAATAGCAGCCCAGACTCCCCCTACCACCGTCAAAGGTGTTCGCTCCTTCTTGGGCCTAGCCACCTACTACAGAAGGTTCGTGAAGGATTTTGCTGCCCTGGCCCGCCACCTTCATGAATTAACCAAGAAAAACGAGTCCTTCAAATGGACTTCGGAAAGGGACAAGGCTTTCAACGCCCTCAAACAACACCTGGTGCAAGCCCCCACAGTCGCTTTCCCAGATTATAAACAACCATTCCGGTTATATACTGACGTGTCTCTGTACGCCATCAGAGCCGTCCTGGCTCAAATACAGGATGGGCGTGAGCACATAATCGCTTGCGTCAGTGCCACCTTGAATGCCTCACAACGAAACTATGCTGCCACAAAAAGAAAGTGCCTTGGTGTCATCTGGGCATTAAACCACTTTCGATTTTTCCTGCTGGGCACAAAAGTAGACATAATTACGGATCATCAATCCCTACAATGGCTACAAAGATCAGAAACGAACTGTGCCCTCCTCATTCGTTGGTGAGAAACCATTGGAGGAGTTTGACTTCGAAATTCACTACCATCCAGAGAAACTACACACAAATGCTGATGCCCTCTCTTGCCTACCCGTTATAATTGCTAGTATAAATAACTTACCCACAATAACTAGTTTAGTTACCCCATCAAATTCAGCTACTTTAGTTACCCCATCATGTAAGGGGGGGTTTTCGTAGTCTTTGCTTTCTTTTCAAATGGGTCTCTTATCCCTGGACTTCGCTGTCACCCCCTCCTTATTTATTTCATGTACATTCTATTATTGTGTTTCTTCCGTAATTAATGATGATTGGTCCAATGTATTACTCTGGTAGCTTAATGGCTGTTGCATGCAAGGAAATACAGGTGAATGAATGCAAATTGTCTAACTGACACGGGATAAATAAAAACACACTATACCGTTTGGTATTACTTAACGATATTAAAACACTGTAAAGGAAAATACACTTTTCACTGTGATACACAAATCAATAGGATTATTACTTTAGTCAACCGCGGAATATATTGGTATTATTGGCACAATGAACTACTTCTTATCACCACATCAAAGTTAACTAAAAACCTTCAAAGAGGTGACCCCAAGGCCACTACCCAAGTAAACACACACTTCAGTCACTAGGTTCAAAAGGCGTACAACAGCTCACAATGGGGTGAAGGTTGTGGACACAGGACTCTCTGCACCTAGTACTTCTCCCGGGATTTCGCTCTTGACCTGGGACCTGGTTTTAACACTACCATTAATAAAACTGACAAAATTATATATCTAATTCATATTAATATTACCAAAGTGGTCAAATGTATCAATTCGGAGATATTAAATGAGTATGTAAATTATTGGGTTACAGATATAATTTACTTAGTTGATCCTCGAAAATTATATAAAGAAAATAGTCCAAATAGAAAACAGAGTATAGGCCTATACACACGACTCGCAAAGGAATGTTGGCTTACATTAAGTTACATACTGAACTCGACATACGGTATATCATTGCTATGATAATACTACACTAACATAATGCAATTCAAATTATTAACTTATACATAATAAGGTTGACAGGAAAAATAATATGGAATTTGAAATCTAAATTATCAATTATCAGACGGTGTAAATAACTTCACCTTCGATCATGACAAAGGATGTTGTATAATTTCGCAATTAAATATAAGAAACTGGGTTTAAATGGTCTTAAAACTGATCTTAAATACTTCACAATTCATTTCAACTTACCTTCAACAGAAGGTTTTAATTGTCTATAAACACAACACAGAATGGAAAGTTAAGACTGAATATCTCCCCTCTCTGCTGCCCGAGGCGAGCGTCTAGGAGGGAGTGACGCACCTAGCTTGGGTCTAGGACTTGGTCCTGTAGGACTCTATGGGGTCAACGTCCTGTAGCATATCAATAATACCATACACTTATTAAATACATGAGCTTTTCAAGTTACTAACGATTCTAATAAGACTTTCAAAGGATAATCAAATTACTTTTATACGCTCCATACTAAATTCATATACAAATGCTAACTACTACTTACGATATCCAAGGTAAGACTATAGTTTTTAAGTTGAAGCTAGGACTCATAAATTTCGACCTGTCAAGGCTCTCGACTGTCGCTAGGGCCTCAGAATCAGGGTATCACAGGAGAGTTTATGTATAAGCAATTATTAGGCCACCTTCCAGCATTATACTAGATTCACAAAATTAAAGTTATGCCTTATAATTAACTTTATACACCTGGAATTGATTACATGGCCAAACCATATCAATTCCATTCTAATTTCAAATAACATTGCTCCGATTGTGACACTCCTTTTCTAAACTTAATATAACAATACCAAACAAGTATATTTAATATATAAAGCTAGAATAATGACCCTCGTACCTATAAGACACCATTAGGCCTATTTAGTTATTTCGCTTTAATCATTACAATTTAATATAGGTCAACTGATATACTAATCACAATAATAACATAATGCTGAATGTTTCAACTAATCTCAACACTGACTGGGTCATTATTGGACTGAAAGTGAGTGAACAGTAAAAGTCTTGGTGTAAATATTGATAAAAATTAAGCCTAGTCAATTTAGACCCCTAACAATCAAATTAAACTAGTTTAGTTACCCCATCAAATTCAACTAGTTTAGTTACCCACTCAAATTCAACACAGCCAGAGCACCCTCAAGAAAACGCCAACCCCACATTACTAAAGTCATGGCTAATTAAAATAAAACCAAAATGGATTTCCAAGGATGTTTTCTATAACTTACATCGTGAAGGGGATCAACTCTATACTGAGTCAGGACACATCGCCATTGACCCGGCCCAGGAAATCGTACTAATAATCCTCGAAGGAAATGGCATCCACCTTGGCTAAGCAAAAATGTTGCAAGTCTTTCAACAAATTTATTGGACTACCAGCCCTACCAAAAAAGTTGCAGAAGCTTGCAGACCTTGTGGATTAGGAAAAGACCGAACCAGAACTCCAGGTCCAGCCGTGAAATTAGTTGCATTCAAACCTTGACAGACACTGTCCCTTGATATCATGGGTCCTTTCCCCATGAAACAAAGTAAGAGATTCGTCGTCACCTTCGTCGACGTCTACTCCCGGTTCTTGGTGGCCTGCCCCGTTAAGGAACACAGCACCCTGACCGTGGCAGAGGTCTTGGCCACCGAAGTCTTCGCCAACTTCGGACTACCTGCTGTGCTCCTGCCTGACAACGCCCCCGAGTTCTCTGGCCATGTATGGGAACTTTTTACATGATTATGTGGCATCCAGGTGTCCCACTCGTCCCCCTACTGGCCTCAAGGAAATGCCATTTGTAAAAGGAGCCACAAAACAATAAATAATTAGCTAAGGACTCGGGTCATCGCCTTACAAACTCAAGACTGGCCAGCCCAGGTAAAAATTATCCAGTGGGGTATGAAGTCGTGCCCTAGGGAAGACGGCATCACGCCCCACGAGAGATTATATGGCGTGGCACCCCTGTTGCTACGATTCCGTAGTCTGGCTAAACCTCCACGGCAATCATATCCACCGACCCTCTGCAACACTTAAAAATGTCCTTCACACTGCCCAAGTCTGCCAGAACACAGCCCTGGACATCACACCCCCGCAAAGCCCATACGCAGTCAACGATTTGGTAATGGTGGCCAAACTACTAGTTTCCAACAAACTTGGCCCCAGATACATCATCGGGCCCTATAAAATCACTAAAGTCCCCAACCCGTATCAGTTTATCATAAACTATCACTGAGAGTCGCGGACCTAAAGAAATCGCTTTGTGAGGATTTATCGTCCTCTGATTATGGATAGGGACACCTCCAAACCCCACACGACAGCTCCATCATCCACCATGCCCAAGCCCAAACTGCCTCATGACTTGTCCTATTCTCTTCCTTCTTCACCCTCAGTACCTACTCCTTCCTCCTCTCCTCACCCACCTGCACCACCTTATTACCCCCCCCTCCCTCAACCCCTACCACTATCCCTATTCATCCTCCTTGTTACCATTCTATCCCTCCTCCTCCTCCCAGACCTCTTCATCAGGGCCTACTCGCCCGTTATTCGGACCCTTTGCCCTCGCCTTCCCCCCACGCCATACTATAGCTCGACATCCTTCCATCACTCCCACTCCTCACCGTAAACGTGCCGTCTCCCATCTACGAAACATAGACCAACTTCTTCCTTCACCTCCACTTCTTCATCCCCTTCACCCCCTAACCCATCTTCCTCTCACAGACAAATCCCTGTTTCCCCTTTTCCCTTTTCCACTTCTCCAAACCCCATTACCCCCTCTGACCCATCCCCTAACCATCCCCGTCGCATAGCCCCACCCCTTCAACCAAATCCCTCCAGGATTCCCCCCATCAGTCCTAAATCATCTATTTCTATTCCTATTTCCATCCAACCTCTCCTCTCCCCTTCTCCACCACACCGCACTCCTAATCCTAGACCTCCCCCCTTCCCGCAACCACCCCATCGCCCGTCGCCCACACCTCTCTCTGACTCGCCTTCCGTTCACCCCTCTTCCATTCGCACTGGATCATGCCGTCTCTCTCAACCCCCTTCTCGTTTATTTTTCCTTTCTCCTACTCCTAGCTTCTCTCCCTCCCCTTTACTTGCATATACTTTGCAACCACAGAACGCATTATTAAGGGTGCCAGCATTAAGAATAGCGTGTTCAAGAAACACAAATCTACCACCTCTGGCCACCACAACTCCATCTTTTCCAACCTCAGTGAGGTCACCAGTTACTTTTGCATCCCCACGCATGCATAAAACATGACATCTCGAAGGTCACACCATAACTTCCTCCTCAACCACAACCGGACCAACACCTCCTCGAACCGCCTCTCCAAATTTACTCACCATGCCGTCCCCTGTTAAAGCTCCTGCGACCGATTCCAGCACCTTTAGCGCCATAGAAATCCCCTTCATCAAGAAGATCAGGTGGGGTGATGATCAGGGCTCTTCCTATACCCTCCGATTTTTATACAAGCTGGAGACGGCCTTGTCTTACACTAAAGGCGACTCCTACCTGACGCTGTTTTCCAACACCTCGAGGCCCGCAGACGCTCGTTCAAGAAAATGGTGTGAATACCTCGACCAGCACAAAACTTTCCCTCGACAGGACGACACCTGGTGTTTCTTAATACAGCCACTAGGCCGTGGCTATTATCCCGGGGAGTGAAATTAATTAACGAAGAAAGAGGGTAGACACACACCACCACCAAGAACAAACATTACCACCCTTGCCATCCCCATGGAAAGAAGTCCCAAGCGCCACACCACCAGAGTACGCCCGAGTTGCCTCCATCACACCCGCACTTCCCCCATCACCAGGAAAGGACATCATAGTCACCATCAGGAATCCTGGCAGTGACAAGAACAAGAAGGACCGGAAAGAAGGAAAAACAAACAAGACTTTGCATAAGTCCTATACCACCACGCGCCCTTCTTGCTCCAAGCCGCACCATCGCCGTGTTGGGAAAACCAGAGGAGCTACCCCAGCCGCCCAAGGCCCTCCTTCAAGCAAATCTGCCCTTCTTGCACTGAGAAGGAGCACCTGGAGAAACGCTGCCATCGGTAAGACTATGCCAGACAAATATAGATCAGTACAGTTGGAAAGCTCTTAAAAACACACTTCACTGGAAACATTTTATGAGCTGGAAGATTTGGGCTAATACTCAATAAACAATTAAAGCACTGGCAAATAAGTTGTTTATTGAGGATTTTTAGATATTGGTTCTACAAAGAAATTGTTATTGAATCACCATGGTGGCCACTCGATATTAATTCTTTGCCTCGATCATCAGGAATTACTGTCACTAAAGAAAGCTGTACTGACGAGCACTTTAGTGGTAGTAAACCAAACCTCAGTAAGACTTGTTAGAAGTTCACCCACTGGCAATTGGCTTCTTTCTAAATCAGGGCTCGCGAGATACCGTAGTACTGGCATAACGGCACTTTGCATAGAGTCCTTACGGTACGCTGTCCCAGGCACTGACAATAAGACACGTATTCGTAAAAGGCCAAAATACAAACCCATCCAAAGTCCCTGAAAGACTCTTATAAATGTCAGGACAGAAGTTGGAGAGCACAGGCATCCTAACACTCTTACGTTAGTCTGATGATACAATATGTATAGCACTGGCAGAACAGACTCGTGTTCATTTACGACCCCAAACCCAAGAGTACTGTAAAGTTTCTTGATTAATGACTTATAAATGTCAGGATAGTTGAGAGAGACAGTATAACACTGATATAACTTCTCATGTTAATCCGATGATATGTTACATTTAACACTGGTAGAACGTAACATTCATTTAAGACCCCAAACGCAAGAGCTCTACAACATTTTCCATCCTGTTGTCATCACCACACCACGGCCCAAGAACCTCGTCGAAAGTGCCACATCACCGGAAGTGCATAGTGTCATCACCCTGGAACTTATTGTGTATCCTCGATCGTGCTAGGAAAATTGTGTATATACCTATTATGATTAGGCATATCTTTACTCGGAAATATTATCTATGAATCAAAGGCATTAACAATGATCCATTAACCTGTTCAGTACCAGTGACGACCTTTTAATCATATTCTGGCAACTGTTAGACGATTTTAACCAGCTTATGATGAATTTGTGGTAGCTAAAATAATTAATTGAGAAAATATGTGGCCTTTTATTTGTTAGAGGTCCTTCCTAAGCTGAATACAATCTTATAATAGTTACCAGAATATAATAAAAAGAACGTCGCTGGTTCTGAATGGGTTAAGAACTTTTAATTCCTACATGCTTTTCCTAAGCTGAATATATTCATCTAAAGATAACTAGAATATAATGAACATGGGTCTGTGGTACTGAAGGACTTGACAGATCATCTAACGGAATTAATGCATTTATTGTTGGACTTGTTTCATGCAGCCAATGTGTGGTGCCGTTCAAGATATTTGAAGGCAACTGTTACCACTACAACCTGGTGAAAATCATATATTTTAGCCCCATCTGTCGTATTCTTACCTTGATCGGCGAGAGTAAGACACCCTGGTTTGGTACTGAGAGACAAGGGGAGCTCTCGGACTGGCTTAAAGGGTCGGAGATACACTCCTCCATCCTTCCCCCTCTCTCCCAGCAGTCCTCGCACGAAAATACTCGATAAATATCGGGAATAATATGGAAAATACTGGATAATTGAGGAGGGGGGAAAAAGGTGGAAGGAGGGGGGGACACATGTGTAAGAGTGGTAGAAAGTAATGGAGGGCACATATCTCACCTTTTCACATATTGCTATGTTTTGAGTGCCACTGGGATGTTTTGACAGTTTTTTTTTTTATGCCTTGGATTTTAAGAGTCTGACCGCATTTGCCCAGTAGAACCTCTTATGAGTCTGGCTGCAGCCCTGGGTTAATTTGTCCTAGTTCAGCATCTTTGCTCATGTGCCATTCATAACTGTTTTACAAGAGTGTTATTGTGTAATGCATTTCTTTCAGACTGTGAGCATGATGGTTCAGTGTACAAACACGGTGAAGATGATGGCTGCTACTACAAGCTTAGTGTTACAACGGTGCCATGAAGATGATCTTCAATCAAACCACATGTAATACTATATATATATATATATATTGTGACGCACCCCAGTGCTGGGCAACGCAACCTGATTGTACTCCTTGGTACTCCACTGTACCGCCCGTGATCTGGCTACCGTCAGCCGCTATGTATATTGAGTGTGACAACTTATAACTATGTTCTTTGTATCTCTGCAAAGGTCTCGTCATGTGCTAACCAGTGGTGGGTTTTGTTTTAAGCCATGTCGAGACCTTCCATTTAATATATAGTATCAATAGAGAAGTTGATAGGTGAGATGATGGGAATTCAGAGAGAGAGAGTGAGTTGGGCTTCAGAGCAAGAGGGTAGCAACACGCCGCGCTGCCGGCCGGGTGGTTGCCAGACGTATGGACTGGTTGGCAGCCTTGCCCTTATAGCTAGGCGCGATAGGGTTGGTAGTCCATTGTTGCCTGCCTGGGCTGGGCCCATGTTGTCGTACAGCACACTGCCTGGAGGTTGGCTGTGTGTTCCTGGACTAGGTTGCCTAGAACCTTTGAGATTCTAACATCCCTTGCTCTCTCTCCCCACTTCTCACGGTTGCACTCTTTCTCTCTGACGACATTACTCTCATTTCATTCTTCTCTCTATTTAAATGCATAACCTTCCCTTGAGGTCCTAAAGGAGTTTCAGCACTCACCTCTCGTATTACTCTTAGGACAAGCATATATTTACATGTATTAGATTTAAGGGGTTAATGTGAACAGCGATCTTCTTGATGAGGATAGTTGGTGAACGTTCTACATGTTCACGAGTTATATGCCCTGCTCATCATCCCATTTGTGACTAGACTGGTGCCATGTGTAAGAGCCCGACCATGCCCAGGAGTTGTCTGTAGAGGGACGAGGACTTAGCCTTGATTTGCATACCGAGCCAGGAGCGAGTGTAGCACCCGAGACTACAGCTCGCTCGTAGTGCCGGTATAGTAGAGTAACGTAATTTATCTGTCCTTGTGTTCTCTACAGTCTTCTCCTGGGTTCTCGCTTTCGGTGCTGGGACTCGTTGTTCCTGTGACTTGGCCTGCTAGCTAGAACACATGGGGATGATGAGTGGGATATATCTTTATTTTACTATGCATTGCAGCTCTCTTTAAGTATATATCTATAACACTTTACAATACACATTACTCACACACAAGACAACACTATTAATACTTTCATGTATCAATTAACTGCACTGTCGTTTTGCTGCTGTGTCCGGAGTTCTGTTGCGTAGGGCGCATACGGACTCGGAGGGGAGACAGAGTGAGAGAAGCGAAGTAGCCTATGCGGTAGTAGGCTACCGGCGCAGTACTGTTGCCTGCAACCTTTTAGTTATTCCAAGTATAGATTCATTATTATAATAAGTGACTACTATTTATGTTCCTCCCATGTGTATTATTAGGTATCTACTGGATCATGAACATCTTGTATGCTACATGCTAGTGCATGTTAGTAGGGGACAGTTAGTGTAGTGCACGCGCTTTCAAGTAGGCGTGTACATTTGTCATTTAGCATTTCACTGTCATACCTTTAGCCTGCTTCTATTCTACATTATTAGAGGCTTAATATTAACGTAGTTTCTTGAGTATTGCATTTCTTTAGTAATAACGTAACCTATACATGTCTGAGGGAGTTTAGCCTCATAGCCTACCCCTGTTGTACACTTTCGCCGAGTTAAGGTACCTCGTTACCGTAGACGATAACTCTGTAGGGCGTTGGTGCTTTTGTTGTCTGGAGCATATAGTATTTGGGACTGGAATCGAGCGTGTCGTTGTCACTTAAGCCATTTCTGTCCTACGATCAAGAATCCCGAATATGTATTGCCGATCCAGCCGTAACAATATATATATATATATATATATATATATAAAAATAGGGTAATGATTATCGAATCTAAAGAGTTCTCATCAGCACCAGGAACAAGAGAGAACTGAGGAACCTGAACCGAGAAGCGGCTAAAATAAACTCCCATGAAACAATTTCCCAAACAAATGAACCTTGAACAAACCCTTGAAATTTGACCAAACATATATCTATGAACCACTATTTGCAAGATTGATTTCAGGATTCAGTTTACTAATTAACAACTTCTCACCAATCAATGCATCAGACTGGCTACCCAACCTAGAGACTATCTCAAAATCACCCACACTAAAGAGATGATCCTCTTCACGCGAATGATTTCGAATAGCCGAAAACGCCATAGCCTGTAAAAACTTTCCCGATCGGTAGCTCCTACCCAGGTGTTCAAATATCCTAATTTTGAAGGAACGACTAGTGCATCCCAAATACCTAGCCTCACAGCTAGGACAAGTAAATTTGTATACAATATTTGAACACAGAAAGTCAGGCACGCGATCTTTGAAGCTAAAAAATGACCCAATTCTAAACTTATTGGTGAAAACAAATCTAAAGCTCACAGCAGGAAAACTATTTTTCAGAACATTTAGTGCAATTTTACGAAATTCATTGCTAATAGATCCATAGTAAGGCATTTTAACATAAATTATCTTCTTAACATCAAAATTTGATTGAACACCCTGAGCTTGTTTTACATACAAAAAATGTCTAAGTATACCATTGAATATATCTTCCTTATAGTTATTAAGCATAAAATATTTCCTTAATTTTTCAATTTCAACATGTAGCGAAACATAGCTGGAGCAAACAGCATAGGCTCTTTCTAATAGTGTCTTTATTGAATTAATCTTAAAAATCTTAGGGCAGTAGCTAAGCCAGTTTAAACCTAATCCTGTATGAGTGGGCTTTCTATAAACCTCAGTAGCTAATCCCTGATCTGTCTTTATCACTTTAACATCCAAAAATGATAGTGACCCATTCACTTCATTATCACATGTAAATTTAATATTTTGATGTTGCTTGTTCATATATTCAAAAAAACGTATATTATCTTCTACATCTCGAAATATTAAAAATGTATCATCCACATATCTCCTATAAAATATAGGTTTGAATGATAGGGGACACTCATCAAGCCACTTAACCTCTTTATTGCACAAAAATGAACCCGCAAACAATGGACCTAGACTTGACCCCATTGAAACTCCATCATTGACTATACAATACAACAAGAACAATTTCTTAACTATATCCTTACTAATATTGAAAAAGTTGTCAGAATCATATTCATCCAAAATAATCTCTAAAGTCTCACTCAGAGGAACGTTTGTGAAAAGTGACTCTACATCATAACTGGCAAGAACAAAATGTTTAGGCAACACAAGATTTGAAATTTCCCTCACAAAACTACTAGAATTGAGTACTGTATATTCATTAGTTGTAAGAGGAGCAACTATGGGTTGAAGAAATTTTGCTAAATTATACCCCGCTGTCTTTATAGATGAAACAATTGGCCTGAGTGGAATTCCTGGTTTATGCACCTTTGGTAACCCATATACTACTCCCGGAGCGGAGCCAGACGCATATAAGAAGTTGAAGCTGTCAATACCTATCCTGTCCTTAATAGATCGTAGAATCCTATTTAATTTATCCTCACCTCTGATAATTACATCAAACAATTCACCTTTTATTAGTTTAAATCTGTTTCGGTCACTCAGACCGAAACAGATTTAAACTAATAAAAGGTGAATTGTTTGATGTAATTATCAGAGGTGAGGATAAATTAAATAGGATTCTACGATCTATATATATGCGTCTGGCTCCGCTCCGGGAGTAGTATATGGGTTACCAAAGGTGCATAAACCAGGAATTCCACTCAGGCCAATTGTTTCATCTATAAAGACAGCGGGGTATAATTTAGCAAAATTTCTTCAACCCATAGTTGCTCCTCTTACAACTAATGAATATACAGTATCTAGTAGTTTTGTGAGGGAAATTTCAAATCTTGTGTTGCCTAAACATTTTGTTCTTGCCAGTTATGATGTAGAGTCACTTTTCACAAACGTTCCTCTGAGTGAGACTTTAGAGATTATTTTGGATGAATATGATTCTGACAACTTTTTCAATATTAGTAAGGATATAGTTAAGAAATTGTTCTTGTTTGTAACTACAGAATCTTGTTTTTTGTTTAACAAAGTATTGTATAGTCAAATTGATGGAGTTTCAATGGGGTCAAGTCTAGGTCCATTGTTTGCGGGTTCATTTTTGTGCAATAAAGAGGTTAAGTGGCTTGATGAGTGTCCCCTATCATTCAAACCTATATTTTATAGGAGATATGTGGATGATACATTTTTAATATTTCGAGATGTAGAAGATAATATAAGTTTTTTTGAATATATGAACAAGCAACATCAAAATATTAAATTTACATGTGATAATGAAGTGAATGGGTCACTATCATTTTTGGATGTTAAAGTGATAAAGACAGATCAGGGATTAGCTACTGAGGTTTATAGAAAGCCCACTCATACAGGATTAGGTTTAAACTGGCTTAGCTACTGCCCTAAGATTTTTAAGATTAATTCAATAAAGACACTATTAGAAAGAGCCTATGCTGTTTGCTCCAGCTATGTTTCGCTACATGTTGAAATTGAAAAATTAAGGAAATATTTTATGCTTAATAACTATAAGGAAGATATATTCAATGGTATACTTAGACATTTTTTGTATGTAAAACAAGCTCAGGGTGTTCAATCAAATTTTGATGTAAAAAAGAAGATAATTTATGTTAAAATGCCTTACTATGGATCTATTAGCAATGAATTTTCGTAAAATTGCACTAAATGTTCTGAAAAATAGTTTTCCTGCTGTGAGCTTTAGATTTGTTTTCACCAATAAGTTTAGAATTGGGTCATTTTTTAGCTTCAAAGATCGCGTGCCTGACTTTCTGTGTTCAAATATTGTATACAAATTTACTTGTCCTAGCTGTGAGGCTAGGTATTTGGGATGCACTAGTCGTTCCTTCAAAATTAGGATATTTGAACACCTGGGTAGGAGCTACCGATCGGGAAAGTTTTTACAGGCTATGGCGTTTTCGGCTATTCGAAATCATTCGCGTGAAGAGGATCATCTCTTTAGTGTGGGTGATTTTGAGATAGTCTCTAGGTTGGGTAGCCAGTCTGATGCATTGATTGGTGAGAAGTTGTTAATTAGTAAACTGAATCCTGAAATCAATCTTGCAAATAGTGGTTCATAGATATATGTTTGGTCAAATTTCAAGGGTTTGTTCAACATGGTTAGTGGTTCATTTGTTTGGGAAATTGTTTCATGGGAGTTTATTTTAGCCGCTTCTCGGTTCAGGTTCCTCAGTTCTCTCTTGTTCCTGGTGCTGATGAGAACTCTTTTCTGGGTAAGTCAAGTATAATGATGGGTTTAAACATAAATATTTTTGCTTTTGTCATTGGGAGTGATGTGTTTTTTGTGTTAAATCTCTAGATTGGGTTGAATTTCAGTCTCGTATTGCTATGATATATAAGATTGATTTAGGCTTAGTTTATTAGTGTTTTCATGTTTTTGACTAAGAGTATTATTTGTGTTTGGATTTTTGGTCAGGGGTTATGTAAGTTAATTACTAGTTATCCTTACTGATAAATCAATGGTGTTAGATAAATTGGGAGATCGTTTCTTGATCAGTTGTATGGTATTAGCCTGTGTTGTGACTTTGTTTTGAGTTTATGGAAACAATGTTTGTATTCAAAGGTTAAAATATGTGTTATGGTTCAATTGTGATGGTCTTTATTTTGCTTTTCGGTATCTTCACTGGTTTTACATGGTTAGTGTATGAATTTTAATTTTATATATAGTGAGACATTAATATAGGATTGTTTATATTTAGTAAGTTTAACCTTTTATAGATTCGATAATCATTACCCTATTTTTTACAAATTGCGTTGTTCTAATAGTATATTACTTATTTTTAGGGAATGTTGTTCCTGATGATGGCTTAAGGTTAGCCGAAAATTTGAAAAATAAAGATGTTGCCTGGCGCCCTGTCAATTCTTTTCCTTTTTATATATATATATATATATATATATATATATATATATATATATTTACCCTGGGGATAAGGGATTAGAATATGCCCCACGTGCCTTCTGCGTGTCGTAAGAGGCGACTAAAGAGGTTGGGTCGGTGGGCTTGCAACCCCCACCCGTGAAAGATGCGTAGCAACGACAAACGAACAATCAGCCTCGGATGCGGACGGACCCTGTGTTGACGAACCCCGACCGACTATGGACAAGCCTACGGACATTCTGAGAATAGGTACATGGAACGTGAGTGGCATGAATGATGGCACAAAAGAGAGAGAGGTCATGGAAGTGTTAGTGAATGCCAGGCTGGATGTATGTGGAATGACGGAGACCAAATGGAAGGGTACAGATGTGAGAGAGTGGGAGTGTGGAATGGGTGTGTGTGCTGGAGTGAGTGAGGGAGCAGCGAGAGAAGGTGCGTGTTTGTTTGTAAGTAACAAATGGAAGGAGCGTGTAAGAGAATATGGGTCTGTGGGTTCAAGGATTGTATGGGTGAGAATGAAAGTAGGAATACAAACGTGGGTGATTGTGTGTGTGTATAATCCGACAGAGGATAAACTTGTAAGAGAGAAAGAGGAGTTCTGGGTGAATGTGGAGGTGTGCCTGGATAAGTTTGACATGAACGAAAGAATATTTCTGATTGGGGATATGAATGGTAAGGTGGGTGACAGGAAAGTTGATGGAGTGGTGGGAGGGTGGGGGGTACCGTCAGAGGTGAATGGGAATGGTAGTGCACTTGTGGACGTATGTGTGGGGAGGAGGCTGTGGATAGCCAACACCTTCTTTCAACACAGAATGATACACAGGTACACATGAAAAGAGGTGTGGATAATGAAGGAAAAGGAGAAGACTGTGTGGTATTGGAGGGGGTCTGTCGGATCATTATGAAGTAGTAGCTAAAATTAGGATCCAAAAGAAGTGGGTGAGGAGAGCTGGAGAGAGGCGAGAGGAAGGTGGAATGGTGAGGAGGGTGGATGGAGAGGCTACAGGAGGAGAAAATCAGGGAAGAGTACAGGAGAGCCGTAGAAAGACGACTAGGTGGGTTCGACCTGGAAGATACGGAGGAAGTGGAGGAGATGAGCAAGGTGTTTAGGGAAGAGATCTGTGCAGCATGTGAGGAGGTGTGTGGAGTGAGGAGAAGAGGGAGGGGAGTGAAAGGTACAGCATGGTGGACAGAAGAGGTAAAAATAGCTGTGGAAGACAAGAAGAAAGCATATAGAGAGTGGTTGGGTACTAGAGGGAATGAAATTTGGAGAGGCAGAAACGAGCGAGGTACGTGGAGAGAAAGAGAGTGGTAAAGAGAGTAGTGAAGAAAAGTAAGAGAAGAGTAGATGAGGAATTTGGAAGGAATCTGAGTGTAAAATGGAGGGAGTGTAAGAAACTGTTCTGGAAAGAAGTCAAGAAAGTTAGAGAAGGTAGCAAGGGAAACAGTAAAGCACGGTTCACACATACACGAATTAACGTCCCGTCCGGCCCCGACCTCTTAATTCGCCTGCAAACGGGCAAGGACACCGGCAAAATCGCCTATGGTCCGCACAGGGACGTGTGGTGTCGCCAGCACACGGGACACGGGGCGGCGAACATTTTGTGCATCATAAAATGGTCGGCGTGGGCCGGGGCAACTGCAACAAAACGTGTCAGGCTGGGACACCCACGGGAGCAGTCGACGTCTAGACGTCGACTGGCGGTGTCTAGACGCCGACGAACAGGATGAGAATGGCAGCAAAAAAACGTTGGAACGAGAGTCGGCGATGTGTCACCGTCGTGTCATGTGAGCTGGCGACACCGCATGTCCGTGTACTGACCATAGGCGATTTTGCCGGCGTCCTTGCTCGTTTGCAGGCGAATTAAGGGGTCAGGGACGGACGGGACGTTAATTCGTGCATGTGTGAACCGAGCAAAAGGAGACGGGGACGGACGGGCCATGGGGCCTCCAGATTGATGCCGTCCTGCCTATATTTTTGGTCGTGGCTGGACGGGATGTTAATTCGTGCATGCGTGACCCAACCTTTTGGGTGTGAAAGATAAGAATGGGAGAATGCTAGTCGAGAAGCAAGAGAGAGTCGAAAGATAGAGGGAGTACTTCAACGAGTTACTAAATGTAAGGAATGAAGAGCCAGCAAACATAGTTGGATATGGTATGGGAGGGAGAAGAAGAGAAGTAGTGGAGGAGGTGGGGATCAGGAGGTCAGAAGTGTGGGAAGCCATGAAAAGTGTGAAGCTGGGGAAAGCACCAGGAACAGATGGAGTGTGTGGTGAAATGTTGAGTAATGGTGGTGAGATAGTGATCGAATGGGTATGGAAAATGTGCAAACTAGCATGGGAGAATGGAAGTGCACCCAATGACTGGAAGACTGGCATAATAGTTCACCTATATAAGGGCAAAGGGGAAAGAGGAGTGTGTGGTAACCACTGAGGAATATGTCTTCTAAGCGTAGTAGGGAAGGTGTACAGTAGGTTAGTGATTGAGAGAGTGAGAGTGAGAACGGAGAAATGGATAGGTGACGAGCAGGGAGGTTTTAGGAAGGGAAGAGGATGTGTAGATCAGATTTATACTCTAAATTGTGTTGTGGAGAAATATCTGGAGAAGCAACAAAAGGTGTATGTTGCCTTTATGGACTTGGAGAAGGCCTATGACAGAGTGGATAGAGAAAGTATGCGGAAAGAACTTAGAATATACAGAGTAGATGGCAAGTTGCTGAAAGCAGTGAAGAGCATGTATGAGGGTGCAAAGGCGGCAGTACGTGTGGAGAATGAGCAGAGCTAGTTCTTTGACCTGAATGTTGGGTTGAAACAGGGGTGTGTGATGTCCCCGTGGTTGTTTACTGTATATATGGATGGAATCATGAAAGAATTACTAGGAAGAGCAGTGGATGTTGGTGTATTGCTGAAAAGGGAAGGAAATTAGTGGAAGCTGCCTATACTGTTGTTTGTGGATGATACAGTTCTGATGAGCGATAATGAATGGGAGTTGCAGGGTCTGGTAAATAAGTTTGGAACAGTGTGCGAAAAACGGAATTTGAAGGTAAATGCGGGGAAGAGCAAGGTTATGGTCTTCGAAAGGGGTGAAGTCACAGAGTGTGAGGTGAAGTTGAACGGTCAGGCTATGGTGGTCGTCAACTCTTTTAAGTATCTGGGCAGTGTGTTGAGTAAAGATGGGACTATGGATGAAGAAGTGCGGGAGAGGGTACAACAGGGGAAGAGGGTTGTAGGAATTCTGAAAGCAGTAACAAGAAATAGGGTGGTCGGTATGGAAGTGAAGAAGTCCTTGCATGACAGTGTGGTAATCCCGACACTGACTTACGGAAGCGAAGCATGGACGTTGGTTGAGAGACTCAGACCAAGAGTGAGAGCGGTGGAAATGAGTTACTTAAGAAGTACGTGCAGAGTTACATGGAGGGTTAGATAGACGAATGAGGAAGTAAGAAGGAGGTGTGGTGTGGAGGTAGATGTGCTGGAAAGTGTGAAAAGGAACAACTTGAGATGGTTCGGCCATATGGAACGTATGGAAAGCGAGAGAATGACTAAGAGGGTGTATTAGAGCGAGGTGGAAGGACAGAGAGGGAGAAGTAGACCGAAGGAGAGGTGGAAGGATGGAGTGAGGAAGTATATGGATGAAGGCGGTGCTGGTTGGGAGGAGGGGCGTCGAGTGACTGGGGACAGAGGTGCAAGGGTACGGTTCGTTCGTGGCCACCCCTTCGGGGATCACGGCGTCAGGCAATATATATATATATATATATATATATGTATATATATATATTTATATATATATATATATATATATATATATATATATATATATATATATAAATATATATACAGTATATATATGTACAGTATATACACTATACATATATTATATCAAGTATATCTCACAAATACATGTTTATATACTCCCACCAGCCGGACTTGAACCAACGACATTCAAGACAAATTTTGAAGCCTTAACTCATAAGCTGCACAGCTATGGTATTTGAAAGTGACCGCCATGCGATGGTATTTGGTACATTCCTTACATAAATCGTCAATTTGCCATGTATATAATTAATACTTATCCATATGCGCTTATTTTACTTTTAATATGAACATATGAACATTAGAAAGAAACAAAAAAAGTGGTAACAGCAATTGGCTGGTGAAAATCGTATATTTTAGCCCCATGGTCGTAATCTGACCTTGACCGGTGAGAGAGAAACACCCTCCCTCTCTGGTGTCTGGCATGGTACTGAGAGATAAGGCGAGCTCTCAGACTGGCTTAGATTTACGAGTCTGTCTCTTATGAGTGTTTCTAGTATTTTACATACAACTGAGGTTAAGCTAATTGGATGATAGTTACCGAGTAAGGATTGGCTGCCATTTTTTAATATCGATTAGCGGCTCGCTTGGTGTAGTGACTAGCGTCTCCGACTTCCACCCAGAAGGCCCGGGTTCGCGCCCACGCTCGGCGCATTAAAGATTTTTCACAAGCACTGAGTCGTTACCATCCCTCATGAGCAAAGGGATGGGATAGTAGTACAGGACCCCAATGGAAATACGCCTAATCGGCCTTATTGAGCTATCCTTAGCTAGCTTAGCATGCGCTAGCTTCAAGAACTATTATTATTATTATTATTAGATGTTACGTTGCCGAGCTTCCACTGATCAGGCATAGTCCCAGACTGCATAATTATGTCAGTGGCAATGTCAGTGGCTTAGAGAGATCATTCTTAGCTTCCTTTAGAACTCTAGGTGAGATTGTATCAGGTCCAGGCAATTTATGTACTTTGAGTTTATATAAACATTTCAATAATTCTTTCTCTGTAATAATTATGATATTGCTTAAAACGTCATAATTATCTATCTGAACCGGTGATGCTGTAGGGATATCACTAAGGTTTTCTTTTGTAAAAACTGATGCAAAGACGGTATTGAGGGCATTACTCATTTGTACTTCGTCTTTGGTGTTTTCTCTAGTTTCATCGACTACCGGTCCAATAGCTGAAGTAACAACTTCCTTCTTTCTGATGTAACTATAAAATTATTTAGTTTTCTTTTTTTACTATAATTCGCAACATATTATTTTAGGGTCTATTTACTTTGTTTAGCTAACTTTTTGGCTTTGCGACATAGTTCTACATAATTCACTCGTTCTTCGTCATTTTGTGAGGATTTCAATCTATCATGAGCGATCTTTTCAGCATGCAAGCAGTCTGAAATCTCTTTATTCCACCATTTAGGCTTATCATTATGGTTTGTACGCTATATTTTCGATGGTATGCAGTGTTGCACTGCTTTCAAGTAGGTGATTGTGAAAAATTCCCATGACATATATATGTTGTTATTGTTAATTAGAAAGCTCCAGTCAGTTTCATTAAACATTGCTCTTAGTTTACAAACAAAATTAGGGACTTTCTCGATGCTGCTAATTGCTTCGTTACTAGTAAACTTTAAACTGAAAGTTATCGTACGATGGTCGTTGTTACTGAATTCATGACCAACATTTAAATTCTGTATTTATTCTTCTTTTGTTGCAAGTAAAACGTCAAGGACATTATTTCAACAGGTCGGAGATCTAACAAATTAAAGGAGCAAACTCTCTTGCAAATGTTTTCATACAGGTCTTGTCCAGAGTGTGACCCACTTGGTCACAGGTAAATTGAAGTCGCCAAAAATTATGGTATCTTGCGAGTTACTAATGTCTGCAATTTGCTCGTAAATTTCTCGGTCAGTATGCACTGATTGAGCTGGAGGTCTGTATATGAATGCAAGTATTATTTGTGTACCTTTATTAATATTTATTCGCACAAAGGATGTGTTGACGTTCACAATTTGGAGTTTTGACAGGAGGAACGGGTTAAGATTTTCATTGATAAAATATATAACGCCACCTCCATATCTAATAATTCAGTTTATCTCAAACATTACATAACTGGGAAGTGAATACTCTGATAAAAAGTCTCTGTCTTCTGTATTGAGCCAAGATTCTGTTATGCCAATTACATCATAATTTTCTGTAAACAATAGTTCCTCTAAATCTAAAAATGTATTGTGTATGCTATGAGCATTTGCATAGACAACCTTTAAAGTTGTGGTTTTAGAAGTCAAGGATCGCTCTTTAATCACATTTTTGGTTCTGCTTGGATCTACATTTATGTACATGTCTGTCCTCGGTCCTTGCTGTCCTTGATCCTTGTCCCTGGTAGTCCTCGTTTCTTTTCCGAAAATCCTCTACTGCGTCGTGAAGCAGGCAGCCAAATCTTGCTGGTCCCACCTGGTTCAGATGGACTCCATCCACTATAAACAAATGATCTATGTGGTAGAAGGCATCCCAGGTGTTGACGAATCCAACGTCCTCCTCCTTGCATAGGTTGTTAGCAAGTCGACGATTCATGCCGGTGGCTATGTTGAAAAACAGGCTCTCCACACCGATCCTGGGGATGATCCCTGATATGATGACTCTGCGTGACATTTCCTTATACGTCTGAATCAGCTTCCTGTACTTTATCTTGAGGTCCTCTGACCGGGTCCACTGCACGTCATTAGATCCGACATGAATGTTGAACGTTGTGCTTGAGGGGCCCAACTTTGAAACTTTAGTTCACTGCGGCTGCAACGTCGTCCACTCCACCACCTGAGATACAGAAGCGCTTCCTGGTCCTGGGTGCCCTGGTGCAGAACTCCATGATTTGGCCATTTCTTCCATTTCTTTTTCGTCGTCTAAGTCGTTTGCCTGCCTGCCAGGCCATGTACTATGCAGATTTTTGGCAGTTGTCATAAGACAATTGCTGCAGATATGTCCTTAGTTATATATAGTATGCCCGCAGTCATTGATTTAATAAAAATTGGAAAAGCTTAAGTTACCCTTCACGCTGAATATATATATATACTAAGGCCCAATCCCCACTTTTCCTATTTTTATTTTATTTTATCTTATTATATTTACTTATTTATTTTTATTTTTCGGGGGGTGGCCGACTCAAGACAGAGCAAGAACAGGGACAACACAAAACACAACATAAAACAACGAACACACAAAAACATAACACAAACTCACACACATCTAGGTCATCCAGGAGAAGACCCAGAGACCCGGGTCACCAAGGTCCCTCCAGCACTCCACCGGCCCCCGACCACCCGGAGAGGTTCCGATCTCGGCAGGCAGACATAAGAACATAAGAACATAAGAAAATGGGAGTCTGCAGAAAGCCGATTGGCCTAAGCAAGGCAGATCCCTGTCCCACACAACCCCAATTACAAAGCCCAATTATAGGCTCAACACTCTAATACCCTGAGGATCATCTTACCAAAACGGTTAGAGATTAACGCAGGATTACGGGGTCTGCAGAGCGCTGATTGGCCCAACCAATTTACCCATTAACATTTTTATTTAACAAGTCATTGGAGACAGGTATAGTTCCAGAAGCTTGGAAGCTTGCAAACGTAGTTCCGATCTTCAAAAAAGGTGACAAATCAATAGCATCCAATTACCGTCCCATTAGTCTTACATCAATCATAGGAAAGCTACTAGAGTCAATTATTGCTAGTAAAATTAGAAACCACTTAGATACATTTAATTTAATAAATTCTTCTCAGCATGGATTCACTCAGGGACGTTCTTGCCTTACTAATTTGCTTAGTTTTTTCTCAGAAGTATATGAAGCAGTAGATAATGACAAGTCATATGATATAATATATTTAGATTTCAGTAAAGCTTTCGACAGAGTCCCCCATGAGAGATTGATGAGAAAGGTTGAGGCGCATGGAATAGGTGGGGCGTTGTTGGGATGGATTAGGTCATGGCTAATTGGTAGGAAGCAGAGAGTCAGCATAAATGGTACGAAGTCAGAATGGGGAGCAGTCAAAAGTGGTGTCCCCAGGGATCTGTATTAGGTCCTCTGTTGTTTGTTATATACATAAATGACCTTGATTTAGGTATAACTAGTAGGATAAGTAAATTTGCAGACGATACCAAAATGGGGAGAACAATTGATTCAGATAGAGATATAGAGTGCCTCCAAAGGGATCTAGATACCTTACACGAATGGTCAGTAAATTGGCAGATGAAGTTTAACATTGACAAATGCAAGGTATTAAAGATAGGGAAGATGCATACAAATGTTAAATATAAACTAGCTAATGTGGAATTAGAAAACTCGAATTGTGAGAAAGATCTAGGTGTGTTTGTTAGCAATGATTTGAAGCCTAGACAACAGTGTATAAGCGTTCGAAACAAGGCAAACAGGATTCTCGGGTTCATCTCAAGGAGTGTGAGTAACAGAACTGCTGATGTTATCTTAAAACTTTACTTGTCATTAGTGAGACCCCATATGGATTATGCTGTTCAATTTTGGTGTCCTTATTACAGAATGGACATAGATTCATTGGAGAGAGTACAACGTAGAATGACAAAAATGATCCATAATATTAGAAATCTTCCGTATAAAGAAAGGTTGAAAAAATTAGGCTTACATTCGTTAGAGAGACGCAGAGTTAGAGGGGATATGATAGAGGTGTTCAAGTGGGTTAGTGGGATTAACAAAGGGAACATGACAAATGTACTAAAGCTCAGTGATAGCGAAAGAACTCGTACCAATGGTTTCAAATTAGATAAATTTCGTTTCAGAAAAGATATAGGCAAATATTGGTTTGGTAACAGAGTTGTAGATGGGTGGAATGGACTACCAAGTGCTATAGTGGGATTAAAAACGATAGGGAGCTTTAAGATAAAATTGGATAAGCATATGGACGAGAAGGGTTGGGTGTGAAGGGGGATCAGCATGGTTGGGCCAATCAGCGCTCTGCAGACCCCCGTAATCCTGCGTTAATCTCTAACCGTTTTGGAAAGATGATCCTCAGGGTATTAGAGTGTTGAGCCTATAATTGGGCTTTGTAATTGGGGTTGTGTGGGACAGGGATCTGCCTTGCTTAGGCCAATCGGCTTTCTGCAGACTCCCATTTTCTTATGTTCTTATGTAACCCTGCTGATCCCCCTTCACACCCAACCCTTCTCGTCCATATGCTTATCCAATTTTATCTTAAAGCTCCCTATCGTTTTTAATCCCACTATAGCACTTGGTAGTCCATTCCACCCATCTACAACTCTGTTACCAAACCAATATTTGCCTATATCTTTTCTGAAACGAAATTTATCTAATTTGAAACCATTGGTACGAGTTCTTTCGCTATCACTGAGCTTTAGTACATTTGTCATGTCCCCTTTGTTAATCCCACTAACCCACTTGAACACCTCTATCATATCCCCTCTAACTCTGCGTCTCTCTAACGAATGTAAGCCTAATTTCTTCAACCTTTCTTTATACGGAAGATTTCTAATATTATGGATCATTTTTGTCATTCTACGTTGTACTCTCTCCAATGAATCTATGTCCATTCTGTAATAAGGACACCAAAATTGAACAGCATAATCCATATGGGGTCTCACTAATGACAAGTAAAGTTTTAAGATAACATCAGCAGTTCTGTTACTCACACTCCTTGAGATAAACCCGAGAATCCTGTTTGCCTTGTTTCGAACGCTTATACACTGTTGTCTAGGCTTCAAATCATTGCTAACAAACACACCTAGATCTTTCTCACAATTCGAGTTTTCTAATTCCACATTAGCTAGTTTATATTTAACATTTGTATGCATCTTCCCTATCTTTAATACCTTGCATTTGTCAATGTTAAACTTCATCTGCCAATTTACTGACCATTCGTGTAAGGTATCTAGATCCCTATGGAGGCACTCTATATCTCTATCTGAATCAATTGTTCTCCCCATTTTGGTATCGTCTGCACATTTACTTATCCTACTAGTTATACCTAAATCAAGGTCATTTATGTATATAACAAACAACAGAGGACCTAATACAGATCCCTGGGGGACACCACTTTTGACTGCTCCCCATTCTGACTTCGTACCATTTATGCTGACTCTCTGCTTCCTACCAATTAGCCATGACCTAATCCATCCCAACAACGCCCCACCTATTCCATGCGCCTCAACCTTTCTCATCAATCTCTCATGGGGGACTCTGTTGAAAGCTTTACTGAAATCTAAATATATTATATCATATGACTTGTCATTATCTACTGCTTCATATACCTCTGAGAAAAAACTAAGCAAATTAGTAAGGCAAGAACGTCCCTGAGTGAATCCATGCTGGGAAGAATTTATTAAATTAAATGTATCTAAGTGGTTTCTAATTTTACTAGCAATAATTGACTCTAGTAGCTTTCCTATGATTGATGTAAGACTAATGGGACGGTAATTGGATGCTATTGATTTGTCACCTTTTTTGAAGATCGGAACTACGTTTGCAAGCTTCCAAGCTTCTGGAACTATACCTGTCTCCAATGACTTGTTAAATAAAAATGTTAATGGGTAACTTAACTCATCCCTACATTCTTTTAATACTCTAGCATATACCTCATCAGGACCCGGCGATTTATGAGGTTTCAGTCTGTCAATTTCCTTAAGCACATCATTTCTACTTATAGTAACCGTACTTAACCTATTTTCTATACTATCGCTATATACCTTACGGACTTCTGGAAACTGTGCCAAATTTTCATTGGTGAAAACGGAAAGAAATTGACTATTTAATGTACTGCACATTTCTAAATCATTTTCTGTCATTTCTCCTATCGAAGTTTTAAGGGGACCAATTACATCTCTAACCTTGGATTTATATAGTTGGTAAAAAGCTTTAGGATTATTTTTGAGTCATTGGCAACCTTAATTTCATAATTTATTTTTTCTTTCCTAATATCCTTTTTTACCTGTCTTGATAGATTCTGATAGTAAGCAAGTAGGTGAATTTCGCCTTTTCTAATTTTTCTATATATTCCTCTCTTTTGTCCTAGAAGATCTAATAATCTATTATTCATCCATTTGGGTTGGTTCTGTGTTGATCTAAATTTTCTTTTGGGGATGTATTTATTTTGTGCATTGAATACTGACTTGATAAAATTATCGTATGTATCTACCAAGGTTGACGTCTCTTCCTGACTTAAGATGACAGGTGCCTGAAACGGGGTACACTCATTTGGACACCTGGATCGACTTAATTTTTTGACCATAGGGTCCGCTAATAGGGCTCTTCTTAACCCACCATAATTGGCTTTTCTAAAGTCAGGTATTAATATTGTATTCTCTCTGGTATTACCTTTCCATTGTATATTAAAATACACAGAATTGTGATCACTATTTCCTAGGTGGTCCCCTATCTATACATTATTTACCATATGTTCATTGTTACTGAAAACTAAATCGAGAATATTATTACCTCTAGTCGGCGTACCTATGAATTGAAATAAAAAACATGCAGCGAAGCCCTACCACCACAAGCCCGCCCACCACACTTCCAGGCGCACCCTTCATATTAATCGTCTCCCCGGGCCAGGTGCCTGATGGACTATTATCTAGTCCAACTTGTGCCTTCCCCCTTCCCCCAAATGACCACGTGTTCACTCATCTATTCACAAGCATTCTCCATTCATTCCTGTTTATTACCACTTCTCTTACCTGATCTATAGCAATTCCTCTATCATCCAAAGCTTGCCTTACACAGTCTCTCCATGACCATACCAGCTCAGCACCCTTCTGTCCACTCTGGCTGGCAAATGTTCCTGCTGCCCCACTCTCCTACGTATCTCTTCATTCCTCAATCTGTCTCTACGAGTAACTCCTCATATACTTCTCAAGCAGCTCATCTCCATCACATCTAGCTTTATTTTCTCCTTTTCCTTCAGAGCCCATGTCTCAGCCCCATACATCACTGTTGGCACAACAATTCCTTGATACATTGCACTTTTTACTTTCACTCCGAGATTTCTCGTCTTCCACATAATTCCCATTGCTCCGAAAACCTTCCTTCCTACACACACTCTCCTCCACTCCAGCTTATTGTTCCTCCTCGATATTTAAAACACTCTACTTGTTCCAATATTTCCCCATCCAGCCTCACATCTAGATTCACCCTACAATCACCCCTATTACACACCATTACTTTACTTTTGTTGACGTTAACCTTCAGTTTCCTCCTTCCACAAACCACACCAAACTCTTGGACTACCCGCTGCAGTTTCTATCAGAATCCGCCACCAACGCTGTGTCATCAGCGAACAGCAACTGATTCAACTCCCAATCTCTACCATTCTTTCCTACTAAACCCAATCCTCTTCCCACAGTTCTCATTTTAACCTCCATCCATAAACATATTAAACAGCCATGGTGACATTACACAGCCCTGTCGCAAACCTACCTTTACCTCAAACCATTCACTCAACTCACCATTTCCTACTCTAACACATGCTCTGCTTCCTCCATAAAAACTCTTATCTGCTTCTAACAAATTTCCTCCAATTTCATAAATCCTTAACACCTTCCACATTGCTTCACGAACCACACAATCATACGCTTTTTCTAAATCTATAATAGCCCAAAATATCTCCTTGTGCTTCTCTATATACTTCTTGCACAACTGTCTTACTGCAAACATCTGATCCACGCACCCTCTTCCCCTCCTAAAACCGCACTGTTCTTCTCCTATTGCAACTTCTGTACACTTTATTATCCTCTCTATCGACACCCTGCCATACAGCTTTCCAACCACTGACAATAAACTAATACCTCTATAACTTGAACACTCCTGCCGATCTCCCTTCCCCTTGTACAACGGCACAATACATGCACTCTTCCAGTCTATTGGTACCATTGACACAGCAAAGCACACACACATATATATATATACATATACTAGTCTTGATTCCCCATAAAAAGGCAATTCAATATATTTGATAAATCTTGTGGATATATTTGTTGGATATACAATACTGCTTCAAATAACTCGAATTCAAGATGCACAATATTAAAATTAGAACACAAATGGTAGGTACTTTTTAATAGTGTTATAATAGTGTGTATTTTGAAAATATCTGTACACAAACTAAGCCATTTGAAAACTAAGCCGGTAAAGGTTTGTTTCCTAAAAACATCAGTGATCAATCCATTCCGGGTTTTGGTTATTTTGACATCCATAGGGAAAGATGAGAGTTTGTGGTGTTTGTTATCCTCCTGCCCCCTCACCCACACACGTTGGTGAGGGGTTCTTGGGCAGTTATGTGTGGCTCTGGGGGTGGCATGAGGCTGAAAGGGATTGCACATTGTGCATGAAAAGCACGTCGTGCATCCCAGGCAGGCATGTGTCGGTGGTGTTGCAGGTGTGCTTCATCCTCCAAACAACAACTGATTTCCCCCTTGAGGTCCCCCACCCGCGTTCGTCCTCATTCCCTCTACTCGCCCATTTCATGGCCATCGCCGGACAGAGCAGCACATCTCTCCTCAATGTCTGCCAGGTAACTGATGTCTCTGAGAGATTCTTGGCTCGTGGAAGCTTCAGTTGACAAGTGTCACTATGCTCCACCGAAGTATGAGGGCGGTGTGCACACTTGCATGAGTTTTATTAGTCTGTAAGATTGAGGAATGAAGAGATACATAGGAGAGTGGGGAAACAGGAAAATTTGGTGGACAGAAGGGTGCTGAGCTGGTATGGACATGTTGAGCGAATGGAAGAAGTCTGACTTACAAAGAGAATATGTGAGTCAGATACAAGGGGAGGTAGAAGGGTAGGAAGACCTCCATTGAGATGGAGAAACTGTGTAGGGCAAGCGTTGGAAGATATAGAAATGACTATAGATTAAGCAAAGAAGTGGAAATAACTAGGATTGAATGGAGAATGCTAGTGAATAGATGAATGTAAACTCGGTCGTTTGGGAGAGAGGATCAGGCGCCAGTTGGACTAGATAATAGTCCGTCAGGCGCCTGGCCCAGGGAGCCGATATATATGAGGGCTACGCCTTCATGCATGGTGGGCGAGCATTGTGGTGTGCTCCACTGCATGTCTGCCTGCGGAACCCGGAGCCTCTCCGGGAGATCTGGGACCTGGGAATCTTAGCTGGAGATCCCAAATGGGTGTCTATTTTTTTTTTTTCCCTGGGCAACCTAGATGTGTGTGAATTTGAGTTTTATTTCTGTATTGTTTTTTGTTGTGTTGTGTTGTCCCTGTTCTGGCTCTGTCTCGAGTCGGCCACCCTAAACAAAAACAAAATATATATACATATATACTGTATATATAATTATATATAAGGAAAAATAAGGAAATAACTCCATGGAGCACCATCTTTATTACAAATTTTCGGCCTGCTCAAGCAGCCATCATCAGGTAAAACATCATGATCCTAAAAATGTAAAATCAAGTAGTTTAACCCATCCCCCCTGGGGGCCCCCTCCTAAGGACAGTGTCAGGTACCAGGGCGATTTGGCAGAAATCGTCTAAGCCTAGGCAACCGTATCTTTGTTATTTTAACTGCTAGAAATTTCCCACGCATCCCTAAACGTAGTGCGGTTTCCAATATGTAGACTGGCGTTGAGTAGAGCTCTATAAGTCAACTGGTTCAGTTGTGATGACGATTTCCGTGGAGCGAATTTTGCCGCGATGTTGACAATATCGGAGCTTTTCAGACACTAATTTTGTCATACCATACAACAACAACATTGATCCGACGTCTCCTTCTTGTTTTCGGAGGTGCGATGACGCAATGACCGGCTTTGTTTACATGCATTGGACGCTCGGCGTTCAGACCAAGCTGAATAGGCTTTCAAGCTTACTGCCTTTTATAAGGACGCCCGGAGTCCTGCCCATCTGCCGCGGTGTCCTTATAAAAGGACAGCCGGGCTGGAAGGGTTAATATTACATTGTCAAATGAACCAATTATTATACAAATACAAGTAAAGTCAACTTAAAACGTTACCCATAAGCTTAAGGGGACCGACCGGTTATTTACTAACTTCTAGGTCTTACTTTCAATGTCAATGCAATTTGGCACAGGTAGGCCTATTTGTGACCATAAAACTAGGTCAAAAACTGTTTTGTGTTTTTCTTTATTTTTCTTTCAATTTAGGTAAAAAAAGGTTGAAAACTGTAGCACTACTAAGACGCATATAACTCCTACAGAAATCCCTATAGCACCTGCTGTTTTTTTTTTTTTAAGAGACAATGAACGGAGGAAGGAAAAACACAGATAAAACAAAAAAGGTCCATGTGCCTAAAGGCATCCTCCATTCATAAAATGTTTGTAACAACTGGATTTAAACTGTTGAAGATTGTAAGTTTGTGGAAAGCAACTCGAGTGAAGTGAATTCCAAAGAGTAGTAGTTCTGGGGATAAATTAATTTTGATAAGCAGAAGTTCTGCATTGTGGAGGAGAAAGTGTAAATTCATGGGCGCTCTCAGCTGCCCTAGTTCTACGGGGAAAGATGTGGAGAGGCGGCACAATTGAAGCAAATTCCTCGGAACAATTGCTGTGAAAATATCTGTAGAATAATGCAAGGGATGCAACGTTTCTTCGTATGGATAATATAGGAAGGTCCTGTGTGATTGCAGGGTTATTGATTAATCTAATAGCTTTATTTTGAAGTTTGTCCAACTGCCTCAATGCAACCACTCCACTTCCACTCCACAGAGGTGAACAATAATCCATCTGAGAACGCACATGACTTTTATATATTACGGCCAACTGCTCGTCAGTGAAGAATTCTCGAACTCTGTACAGGAGTCCCAGTTTTTTAGAGTCATTCTTAGCAATGCTTCTAACATAATGTGTCCAGCTCAGGTTAGTAGTTAATGTTACACCGAGAATGTCAATACTAGGGGAAGTGGGAATATTTACATCATTGAAAAATATATGGGAGTCAGTGAGATTCTGTCGGTTAGTAATTGAATGTACTTGGTTTTCTGTGCATTAAAGGAAACTAGATTATTTTGTCCCCATTCATTAATTCTAGAAAGGTCCTGGTTCAGAGAAATTGCAGTGTTTATTTTTGAATTTATAAGATCGGGTTGGGTGAAAGAATTGGTAAATGCAGAGGTGGGCAGGTGCGCGCCATTTGGCACTCTGCGCTCTGCGATCCGGTGCGCATTACCAATATAGAGGAGCGCGGAGCGAGGAGCGGCAAAATTCTGAAATCGGAGTGCAGGCGGGGAGCGCAGCTAGAAATTCGCGCTCCTTTCTGGCGCTCCGGAGGCGATTTTTCCTGTCAACAACAGGTACAAGAACGTCATTATCGTGTACAGTCATCGTACCGTTCGTACGGTGTTACCCACAGTGTTAGTGAACTGTGATACAGTGATACTATGATAGTGACAGACTGACAGTGTTACAGTTGTTAACTTGTTATTTTTTTTGTTTTGGCTTTTGCTAACGCAAAGTAAACCTTACGGGCAAGTTACAGCTTACGAAGGGGCCTAAGGGTAAGTCTGGCAGTGGTATAGCCCGAGCCTGTCTGACTGTCTGAGTGTCTGTGGACAGCTTGGACGGGTCCAATACCTGAGTACTTGAGTAGTGAGTACCGGCAGACTCGGCAGTACCCAGTCACTCTGCAGGACGTGGAGCATCAGCCCAGAAGTGAACCATGTCTGACCGCAGTTAGGAGGAGGGTCACGAGGGTGACCGCCGTGAGGAGTCTGACGACGGCGACCACCCCAACCTGGCCGTTGGCGTTGTCAGCGCTGCCGCTGTGGTTGATTTAAAAAAACACCTTCAAACCCTGGAAAGGTAAGAACCTGAGTGTTTTTTTTTTTTTTTTTTTTTTTGCTAAATCTATCAAGTTGGGTGAGAAAGGAAGGATAATTGTAAAAAAAAAAATCCCCTTGTCCATTTTCGCCAGAAATCAGGTCCCCGATACTCCTATAGTCGCGAACGTAGCTGAAAAGAGTCAAAAGACACTATAGACTTCAGAGACTTTTATAATTTTAATGATTTTATGGTATCGATAGTTCGATACTATCGGAATGTTACTTGAATGTATGGGTGGGAGGGTGGTTTGGGGGATCGTGGGGGGAAGGTAGAAGCGTAATTGACTCTTGTTACAAATATGAAGCCGATTGGTGAGGTAGTTTACTAGTTTGTAGTTTCGCCACCACAGATTTTTGTTTTTTTCCTTTTCTTCGTACGGATACGCTGGAAGTGGGTTGTGGGAGGCAGTTGGGGGTGTGGTGGAGGGAAGGCATAAGGGTAAGGCACTTGTCACACAAATATGGAACCGATTGGTGCAATCGTTTCGCCGCCACAGATTTTCGTTTTTTTTCCTTGTGAGGCGACCGATAGTCAGCGAGTGGGTGGGAGGAGGGATTTGGGGTAGTGGTGTTGCCGTGGTGGGTATGCAGAAGGGTAAGGTACATGTGGTAAAAAACTAAAAATACTCACAATGATATCAATCATATCATATCATTGACATTTGCAATGATATCAATCATATCATATCATTGACATTTGATTCATTGATATGACATAAAGAATAACATAAACTGAGAAAGTGAGAAACTTAAACAGTTATACTTCAGAAAGACACCATGACTTGAGTTTTTTTTTAATGTTTTGAATTCTTGGAATTTAGTGAAGTGAAAGACAAAGGACAAAGTGAAGGACAAAGGTAAATAATTAAATAACTTCTAGAAGCTGTTTTGTTTGTTTTGTTTTTTATATACCTATTTTTGGGAGCGCGGAGCGCAGGAGCGCGGAGCGGGAAGCGCATCGGGTCTGCTGACAAAAGGAGCGCTTGAGTGCTGCCGCATTACCTTATGTCTGATGAGCGCGGAGCGCTGCCGCATTACCGGTCCCACCGGAGCGCGCCCACCTCTGGGTAAATGTGAAGGAACTGTGGAGTGTTGAGTCATCTGCGTAGGAATGTATTGGATTATGAGTGGTAGATCTGAGATCATTGATATGAATGAGGAACAGAGTTGGGGCCAAAACTGATCCCTGGGGAACACCAGCATTTATTGAGTGAAATTGAGAATAAAGGCCATCTACCATTACACATATTTTTCTGTTATGAAGATAAGAAGAAATTAGTGGAACTAATGATGCAAGGCCGTAGTGTGACATCTTCGACAATAAGGATTGATGCCAGACTCTATCAAATGCCTTTGATATATCCAGTGCTATTGTATGTGTTTCACCATGTTACAAAGGAGTACAAAGGAGTACAAAGGAAATCAAGCAACAACAGATCTAGTGACCCTTCTAGGCTGCTTGTTCTCCAAAACACTGAGGATCAAGTGTCCAAACAGTGGTTTAGAGTGGGTAAGTGAACATTGGAAAGGGAACTACTGCCCTGCCACTAACGTGGCAGGACTAGGAAGTTAGTAGGGGACATATGGGTTAGTAACTGAGGGGAGGATAAAATAAAGTTATTCATTTACAA
Source organism: Paralithodes platypus (assembly GCA_032716605.1). NCBI lineage: Eukaryota > Metazoa > Arthropoda > Malacostraca > Decapoda > Lithodidae > Paralithodes > Paralithodes platypus. The sequence goes on along the minus strand of CM064577.1, from coordinate 43,689,784 downwards.
ACGCAGTCAGTCGCGGGTTTGATGCGAGATATTTGTCTAAGCGGAATTTAAATGAATCAACGGTGCTGCAGTCTATAACGTCTCGGGGAAGCCCATTCCACAAGTTGACAACTCGATTGAAGAAGAAATTCTTAGATTCGTGTGAGTTAAAAGATTTACCAATAATTTTGCAACCGTTTCCCCTCGTGTAATTAGATTGGTCGATAGTGAAGTACTTACTACAGTTCATATTGTTGATGCCTTTGATGATTTTGAACACTTGAATTAAATCACCTCTTAATCTGCGCTGGGTTAAAGGAAATATATTTAATTCTCTAAGACGCTCTTCGTATGGTTTGTCCTTTAGGCTAGGTATCATTTTGGTAACTCTACGTTGAACTCGTTCTAGCTTGTTTATGTCTTTTTTGGTAATAAGGGCACCAGCATTGAACGCAGTATTCCAGAAGAGGGCGGACTAAGGAATTGTAAAAGGTTAGGATTACGTCTTTGGATTTATGCTCAAATGATCTGCCTATAAAGCCAATTATTTTGTTTGCCTTCTTAACAACTTCTGAACATTGTTGACTCGGTTTTAGGTTACTCGATATTGTTACTCCCAGATCGGTTTCTCTGTTTACATTCTTAAGCTGAGTGCCATTCTTCGAATAGTTTGCTTTCTCATTTAGGTATCCGATATGTAGTGCTTTACATTTATCCGCATTGAAACTCATTTGCCAAATTTGGGCCCAATGTGACAATTTATCTAGATTGTGTTGCATATCGTCAACTTGATCTTTTGAGAGTACGCTATTTGCAATTTTTGTATCGTCAGCAAATTTTGAGATTGTACAGGTGAGACCCTCATCTATGTCGTTGATGTAAATTAGAAAGAGAATTGGTCCTAGTACCGATCCCTGGGGTAACCCGCTACTTACATTGGTCCATTTAGATGCCTTACCGTTTATGACTACTCTTTGCTTTCTGTCGCTGAGCCAATTTTCTATCAATTTCAACACACCGTCTTGTATTCCATGCGCTTTTAGTTTTAGCAGTAAACGTTTGTGGGGAACTTTGTCAAAGGCCTTTTGAAAATCAAGGTATATAATATGTACAGCTTTACTCTCATCGTAGAGGTTGAGGATATCGTGGAAGAAGTCTAAGAGGTTTATTAACACCTTACGAGCGGCCTATGCGGTTTATTTATGTGTACCGCACAGCGGGGTGTTTTTAGCCAAAATAGGGCTGTTTACGTGATCATTTTCATGCCTAAATAAGACCCAGAACGTAAAACAAGTACCTATCTCTGAAAGGGCATAAACAGAGCTTTCGAATGACACCATAACGATCCTTGTATGATGGATAGTTTTCTTGCAATAACCGTGCAACGCGAGTGCAAAAAGCAGGTAATTCGGTACTTTCAGTACATAATTGAGTATGTAGCGAGTGAGAGAGGGAGGAGGGAGCTGAGATTTGTGTCAGTAGGTTCGCCGCGGTGGTCTGGAGCAGTCATACGCTCGCTAGTCTCCTGCCACCACTTGTCTCTCTCTCTCAGCCACATTACGTGCTGAAATTGCCACTCGAGTTATGTCGAGCGCCGCCACATAGTCCAGCTTTATTTAACTCGACTTATGTTGCTCGCCGCTAAATAAGGGTTAAACAGGAACGTTTTTTACGAAAGCCGTGTTGAGTATCTTTAAGTATGTTATTTTCCTCTAAGTGATTTACGAGTCTGTCTCTTATGATCGTTTCTAGCATTTTACATACAACTGAGGTTAAGCTAATTGGACGATAGTTACTGGGTAGGGATTTGCTGCCTTTTTTTAATATCGGTGTTACGTTGGCTATCTTCCACTGATCAGGCATAGTTCCAGACTGCAAGGATTTATTGTATAGTAATGTCAGTGGTTTGGAGAGCTCATCCTTAGCTTCCTTTAGAACTCTAGGCGAGATTGTATCAGGTCCAGGCGTTTTATTTACCTTGAGTTTATCTAAACAATTCAATACTTCTCTCTGTAACGGTGATATTGCTTAGAACATCTGAATTATCAATCTGAATCGGCGATGGTGTAGGGATATCACCGAGGTCTTCTGTTGTAAAAACTGATGCAAAGAAGGTATTGAGGGCATTACTCATTTGTACTTCGTCTTTGGTGTATTCTCCATTTTCATCGACTAACGGTCCAACAGTTGAAGTAACTACTTTTTTCTTTCTGATATAACTATAGAATTCTTTCGGGTTTGTTTTACTTTGATTCGCAATATGTAACTCTAGGGTCTTTTTACTTTGCTTAATTAACTTTTTGGCTTTGCGTCGTAGCTTGTTGGTCTGTAGCTTGGTTGATTTGATGCGTAAGAAGGCAAAGAATGTCTGCAGTTGATCGACATCGTCTAAAACCATATTGCCTATCACTGATTAATTTATTATTCTCAAGATGCTCAATTATGTGATTATTTAATATAATTTCAAAGACTTTACCAAGAGTGGAAGTTATAGCTATTGGTCTGTAGTTTGATGGATTTGAAGAGGCACCTTTTTTAGGAACTGGATGGATGCTTGCTTCTTTCCAGGATACTGGGAAGCATGAGGTATGAGTACACATACGGAAAGGTTTTGCCAATACAGGAGCGAGCACCAAGGAGCAATTCTTAAGTACTATTGGAGGAATTTCATCTGGACCAGGAGCCTTATCTACTGAGAGATTCTGCAAAATAGTTTTGACATGTCTGGTGTGGATCTTAAGTAAGGGAATATCAGGCGAACTAAAATTAAGTACAGGGACATCTTGATTTATTTCATCTAAGGTTGAGTTGGTGGAGAAAATATCTGCAGCTTGGTTAGCTTTACCTCGTGGGTCACTTACAAGATTGCCAGTCGGAGATTTTAATGGTGGAATGGATGAAACAGTAGTGAAGTTGGATTTGAATGAGTTAAGAGTAGACCAAAATATTTTGTTATCATTTGGATTATTTAGAAGTTGATTTGCCTGCTTGTGGAGAAAGTTTGATTTAGTTAAATTTAATAAAATTTTGGAATGATTTCTGATGTTTCTAAAGTAATTAAAGGCTTCATGTGTTTTTGATCTTGTGTATGCATTGTAGGCTATTGCTTTTTGTTCAGTTACTCTAGCACAATTATGGTCAAACCATTTAGGTGAATTAGATCTTTTACTGTACTTTTGATGAGGAATAAAAGTTTCCATTCCAATTTTTATAAAATCTTGTATGTGGCTCAAGGTGGAGTGTGCATCATTAGAAAAAAAAGAGGTCCAGGGAATATCAATAAAGATATGTGATAAAACAACTCACAAAAGGTTTGTCTGTAGTTTCGATAAAAAAACTGTTTATATATGTTTTGTATTTTTGGATTTAGGTGATTATGAATTAACCCTCTCGCATTTTTAGGACGCGATCTCGTCCTAACGCCACCCCTCGAAGAGTGCTTGTATGACGCAATCGTGTCATAATGCCACCTGTAAGTTAGAAATATTCGTGGTAAATAAGTTTATAACGCGATTTGGACGCATTTTTGGCTGGTAAGTTAGCCCTCAGTAAGTTACAAAATGAAATATCTGGCAACCCCCTAGCGTCCCTGTGTGAGGAGTGCGGGGCTTTGTTTCACCAGTTGTGAGCCGTCCGCCAGTCTGTGAGGTAGTACTCCCGGACCTTTAAATCTCGTCTCGCCTGCATTGCCCGCCATGGAGTGGGTTTCAGGCGGGCAAATCTGGATTATTTATGTACCAAGGGGCAGTGTATCATCAATTTGTGGCTATGTATTTATAATTTATGTATATAACTCGTGATTTGTGACTTTGTGCCTCGTTGTTCGCCTCTCCATAGCCAGCCATGTGGTTTTTAGGTGGCTAGAATGGACCCAGTGGAAGTATTGTGAACTGTGAATAATAATATTATTTATATCATATTCGTAAGGTTTGTGTAGTCACATTCCTAACTTATGTTAGGTTTGTGATTACGAATGTAAGCTAGGCTATACGTGTGTCGTATATATATTGCCCTAGAACCTTCATTTTCGCTTGAAAGACCAATATATTTATCAATAAATACTACCTACGAAGTATAATAAAGCTGTAGTTACGAAATATAGTTGTGTTTTGCCCATTTTTGGATTTTTTTTTTATGCCCAATTAGGGCAATTTTTAGTGAATACACAGTTTTATTTGAGTGAAGTACCTAACAGTGAAGTGTGGATAGATTATAAACTAATTTTTTAGACAAAAATGTCACGGTAAGTACAAATATGTCACGGTAAATAGCCTGACATAAAAACATACAAGACTTTTATGCGCCACTGTACACTACACTACAGCAGTGAACCTTTGGACAGCCACAGATGTCTGGGTAAAGTACCTAAGCTAATCCCATAATTACTTGCCCGCGGCGGGTCAGCACTCCTTGACCTTTTACCTTTTCCTCACAGCTGGGATATTTTATATGTTTAGGCATGGGCTAGGCCTATCTTTATTTTATATATATATTTATATATATATTCGAGTATTTCTATTGTTATTTTATATATAGGCCTATTTTTCTTTATTGGGATTTATTATAGTTTTTATTTATTTTATTTATTTTATTTATAGGCCTATCATTTTATTTTATTTATAATTTTATTTCATATATATATATTTTTGTTTTATTGTTCCTGTTCCCCAGGGTGTCCATGGGACCACCCCCTAGGTCCAGAGCAAGGGTTGGGCCCATAATCGAGTATATGTATAGCTATTATATATATATTTTTATTTATTTTATTTATATCATTTTATTTTATTTATAATTTTATTTCATTTATATATATATATATTTTGTTTTATTGTTCCTGTTTCCCCAGGGTGTCCATGGGACCACCCCCTAGGTCCACAGCATGGGTAGGGCCTATTATCGAGTATTTATATAGTTATTTTTTATATATTGGGATTTATTATAGTTTTTATTTATTTTATATATTTTATTTATATTGTTTTATTTTATGTATAATTTTATTTCATTTATATATTTTTGTTTGTATTGTTCCTGTTCCCCAGGGTGTCCATGGGACCACCCCCTAGGTCCACAGCAAGGGTAGGGCCCATAATCGAGTATTTATATAGTTATTTGTTATATATTGGGATTTACTACAGTTTTTATTTATTTTATTTATTTTATTTATAATTTTGTATTTTATTTATAATTTTATTTAATTTATATATTTTTTTTGAATTGTTCCTGTTTCCCAGGGTGTCCATGGGACAAGCCCCTAGGTCCACAGCAAGGGCAGGGTCCATAATCGAGTATTTCTGTTGTTATTTTATATATATTTTTATTAATTTGATTTTATTAATTTTATATATAAAGGTATATACCGTATATATATATAATTTTGTTCCCTTGTCCCCTTCCCTGTTGTGTTGTTCCTGTTCCCCAGGGTGTCCATGGGACTACCCCCTAGGTCCACAGCAAGGGCAGGGCCCAAAATCGAGTATTTATATAGTTACTTTTTATATATTGGGATTTATTATAGTTTTTATTTATTTTATTTATTTTATTTAAATAATTTTCTTTTATTTATAATTTTATTTCATTTATGTATTTGTTTTGTTATTGTTCCTGTTCCCCAGGGTGTCCATGGGACCACCCCCTAGGTCGAGAGCAAGGGCTGGGCCCATAATCGAGTATATTTATAGTTATTTTATATATATTTTTATTTATTATAGTTTTTATTTATTTTATTTATTTTATTTATATCATTTTATTTTATTTATAATTTTATTTCATTTATATATATATATATTTTGTTTTATTGTTCCTGTTCCCCAGGGTGTCCATGGGACTACCCCCTAGGTCCACAGCAAGGGCAGGGCCCATAATCGAGTATTTATATAGTTATTTTTTATATATTGGGATTTATTATAGTTGTTATTTATTTTATGTATTTTATTTATATCATTTTCTTTTATTTATAATTTTATTTCATTTATATATATATTTTTTATTGTTCCTGTTCCCCAGGGTGTCCATGGGACCACCCTCTATTTATATAGTTATTTTTTATGTATTGTGATTTATTATAGTTTTTATTTATTTTATTTATTTTATTTATTGTTTTATTTTATTTATAATTTTATTTCATTTATATATATATTTTTATATTGTTCCTGTTCCCCAGGGTGTCCATGGGACCACCCCCTAGGTCCACAGGAAGGGTAGGGCCCATAATCGAGTATTTATATAGTTATTTTTTATATATTGGGATTTATTATAGTTGTTATTTATTTTATTTATTTTATTTATTTTATTTATTGTTTTATTTTATTTATAATTTTATTTCATTTATATATTTTTTTTTTATTGTTCCTGTTCCCCAGGGTGTCCATGGGACCACCCTCTAGGTCCACAGCAAGGGTAGGGCCCATAATCGAGAACCGAGGACAGCCATGAATGTAAATGTAGATCCGACCAGAACCAAAAATTCGATGAAAGAACGATCTGCGAGTTCTAAAACCGCAACTTTAAAGGTTTTCTATGCAAACGCTCGTAGCATACGCAATAAATTTTCAGATTTAGAGGAACTAGTGTTTACAGAAAATTATGATGTGATTGGCATAACAGAATCTTGGCTCAATACACAAGATAGAGACTTTTTAGCAGAGTATTCACTTCCCGGTTATGTAATGTTTGAGAATAGCCGAATAAATAAAATGGAGGTGGCGTTTTATTTTATATCAAAGAAAGTCTTAACCCGACCCTCGTGTCAAAACCTCAAATTGTGAACGTCGACACATCTTTTGTGCTAATAAAGAATAATAAAGGTACAAAAATAATACTTGCGTTAATATACAGACCTCCAGCTCAATCAGTGCAAACTGACCGAGAAATTACGAACAAATTGCAGATGTAAGTAACTCACAAGATACCGTAATTTTTGGCGACTTTAATTTACCTGTGACCAAGTGGGGCAATACTCTTACTTCACAGACATTGTATACGAAACTTGCAAGAGAGTTCGCTTTATCAATTTGTTCGAATGCCGACCCGTGGTAATAACGTTCTTGACATTGTACTTGCAACAAAGAAGAATGGATAGAGAATTTGAATGTTGGTGATGAATTCAGTAACAGCGACCATCGTACGATAACTTTCACTTTAAAGTTTACTAGTAACGAACCAAATAGTAGCATCGAAAAAGTCCCTAAGTTCAAGAAAGCAAACTTCCATAAACTTAGAGCTATGTTTAAAGAAAACTGACTGGAGCTTTTTAATTAACAATAACGACATAAATACATCTTTGGAAGTTATTCGAAACCACTTACCTAAAAGCAGTGCAAGACTGCATACCATCGAAAATACGGCGTCCAGGCCATAATAATAAGCCCAAATGGTGGGATAAAGATATTTCAAACTGCCTGCTTGCTAAAAATTAGCTAATGATAGATTAAAATCCTCACAAAATGACGAAGAACGGGTGAAATTTGTAGAGCTACGACGCAAAGCCAAAAAGTTAATTAAGCAAAGTAAAAAGACTCTAGAGTTACATATTGCGAATCAAAGTAAAACAAACCCGAAAGAATTCTATAGTTATATCAGAAAGAAAAAAGTAGTTACTTCAATGTTGACCGTTAGTCGATGAAAAAGGAGAATACACCAAAGACGAAGTACAAATGAGTAATGCCCTCAATACCTTCTTGTGCATCAGTTTTACAACAGAAGACCTCAGTGATATCCCTACACCATCGCCGATTCAGATTGATAATTCAGATGTTCTCAGCAATATCACCGTTACAGAGAGAGAAGTATTGAATTGTTTAGATAAACTCAAGGTAAATAAAACGCCAGGACCTGATACAATCTCGCCTAGAGTTCTAAAGGAAGCTAAGAATGAGCTCTCCAAACCACTGACATTACTATTCAATAAATCCTTGCAGTCTGGAACTATGCCTGATCAGTGGAAGCTAGCCAACGTAACACCGATATTAAAAAAAGGCAGCAAATCCCTACCAGTAACTATCGTCCAATTTAACCTCAGTTGTATGTAAAATGCTAGAAACGGTCATACGAGACAGACTCGTAAATCACTTGGAGGAAAATAACATACTTAAAGATACTCAACACGGCTTTCGTAAAAAACGTTCCTGTTTAACAAACCTCTTAGACTTCTTCCACGATATCCTCAACCTCTACGATGAGAGTAAAGCTGTATATATACCTTGATTTTCAAAGCCTTTGACAAAGTTCCCCACAAACGTTTACTGCTAAAACTAAAAGCGCATGGAATACAAGACGGTGTGTTGAAATGGATAGAAAATTGGCTCAGCAACAGAAAGCAAAGGGTAGTCTATAACGGGAAGGCATCTATATGGACCAATGTAAGTAGCGGGTACCCCAGGAATCGGTACTAGGACCAATTCTCTTTCTATTTACATCAACGACATAGGTGAGGGTCTCACCTGCACAATCTCAAAATTTCCTCAAAATACAAAAATTGCAAATAGCGTACTCTCAAAAGAACAAGTTGACGATATGCAACACAATCTAGATAAATTGTCATGTTGGGCCCAAATTTGGCAAATGAGTTTCAATGCGGATTAAATGTAAAGTACTACATGTCGGATACCTAAATGAGAAAGCAAACTATTCGATGAATGGCACTCAGCTTAAGAATGTAAACAGAGAAACTGATCTGGGAGTAACAATATCGAGTAACCTAAAACCGAGTCAACAATGTTCAGAAGTTGTTAAGAAGGCCAAACAAAATAATTGGCTTTATAGGCAGGTCATTTGAGCATATATCCAAAGAAGTTATCCTAACCCTTTACAATTCCTTAGTCCGCCTCTTCTGGAATACTGCGTTCAATCCTGGTGCCCTTATTACCAAAAAGATATAAACAAGCTAAAACGAGTTCAACGTAGAGTTACCAAATGATACCTAGCCTAAAGAAACAAACCATACGAAGAGCGTCTTAGAGAATTAAATCTATTCCTTTAACCCAGCGCAGATTAAGAGGCGACTTAATTCAAGTGTTCAAAATCATCAAAGGCATCGACAATATGAACTGTAGTAAGGTACTTCACTATCGACCAATCTAATTACACGCGGGGAAACGGTTGCAAAATTATTGGTAAATCTTTTAACTCGCACGAATCTAAGAATTTCTTCTTCAATCGAGTTGTCAACTTGTGGAATGGGCTTCCCCGAGACGTTATAGACTGCAGCACCGTTGATTCATTTAAATTCCGCCTAGACAAATATCTCGCATCAAACCCGCGACTGACTGCGTTTGTAAATGATAACGTTATCCTCCCTCAGTTACTAACCCATCTGTCCCCTACTAACTTCCTAGTCCTGCCACGTTAGTGGCAGGGCAGTAGTTCCCTTTCCAATGTTCCCTTACCCACTCTAAACCACTGTTTGGACACTTGATCCTCAGTGTTTTGGAGGACAAGCAACCTAGAAGGGTCACTAGATCTGTTGTTGCTTGATTTCCTTTGTACTCCTTTGTATATAGTTATTTTTTATATATTGTGATTTATTATAGTTTTTATTTATTGTATTTATTTTATTTATTGTTTTATTTTATTTATAATTTTATTTCGTTATTAATATTTTTTTTTATTGTTCCTGTTCCCCAGGGTGTCCACAGCAAGGGTGAGGAGCCATCCGACCCCCTAGGTCAGGGTTCGACACGTCATATATGCTTGCCTATTGTATTGTTTTTTCATATTGTAGGTCCACATATAGTATTTATTTTATATATTGGGATTAATTATAGTTTTTATTTATTTTATTTATTTTATTTATTTTATTTATATAATTATTTATTTTATTTATAATTTTATTTCATTTATATATATATTTTTTTAATTGTTCCTGTTCCCCAGGGTGTCCATGGGACAAGCCCCTAGGTCCACAGCAAGGGCAGGGTCCATAATTGAGTATTTCTATTGTTATTTTATATATATTTTTATTTATTATAGTTTTTAATTTATTTTATTTATATAATTTTCTTTTATTTATAATTTTATTTCATTTATATATTTTTGTTGTTATTGTTCCTGTTCCCCAGGGTGTCCATGGGACTACCCCCTAGGTCCACAGCAAGGGCAGGGCCCATAATCGAGTATTTATATAGTTATTTTTTATATATTGGGATTTGTTATAGTTGTATTATTTTATTTATTTTATTTATAATTTATTTTATTTATAATTTTATTTCATTTATATATTTGTTTTGTTATTGTTCCTGTTCCCCAGGGTGTCCATGGGACCACCCCCTAGGTCCAGAGCAAGGGTAGGGCCCATAATCGAGTATTTATATAGTAATTTTTTATATTGGGATTTATTATAGTTTTTATTTATTTTATTTATATCATTTTATTTTATTTATAATTTTATTTCATTTATATATATATATTTTGTTTTATTGTTCCTGTTCCCCAGGGTGTCCATGGGACCACCCCCTAGGTCCACAGCAAGGGCAGGGCCCATAATCGAGTATTTATATAGTTATTTTTTTATATATTGGGATTTATTATAGTTGTTATTTATTTTATTTATATAATTTGTTTTTATTTATAATTTAATTTAATTTATATATTTTTTTTTTATTGTTCCTGTTCCCCAGGGTGTCCATGGGACCACCCCCTAGGTCCACAGCAAGGGCAGGGCCCATAATCGAGTATTTATATAGTTATTTTTTATATATTGGGATTTATTATAGTTTTTATTTATTTTATTTATATTGTTTTATTTTATTTATTATTTTATTTCATTTATATATATATTTTGTTTTGTATTGTTCCTGTTCCCCAGGGTGTCCATGGGACCACCCCCTAGGTCCACAGCAAGGGCAGGGCCCATAATCGAGTATTTATATAGTTTTTTTTTATATATTGGTATTTATTATATTTTTATTTTTATTTTATTTATATATTTTTATTTTATTTATAATTTTATTTCATTTATATATTTTTGTTTTTATTGTTCCTGTTCCCCAGGGTGTCCATGGGACCACCCCCTAGGTCCACAGCAAGGGTAGGGCCCATAATCGAGTATTTATATAGTTATTTGTTATATATTGGGATTTATTAGTTTTTATTTATTTTATTTATTTTATTTATAATTTTGTATTTTATTTATAATTTATTTCATTTATGTATTTGTTTTGTTATTGTTCCTGTTCCCCAGGGTGTCCATGGGACCACCCCCTAGGTCCAGAGCAAGGGCTGGGCCCATAATCGAGTATATTTATAGTTATTTTATATATATTTTTATTTATTATAGTTTTTATTTATTTTATTTATTTTATTTATATCATTTTATTTTATTTATAATTTTATTTCATTTATATATATATTTTTGTTATTGTTCCTGTTCCCCAGGGTGTCCATGGGACTACCCCCTAGGTCCACAGCAAGGGCAGGGCCCATAATCGAGTATTTATATAGTTATTTTTTATATATTGGGATTTATTATAGCTTTTATTTATTTTATTTATTTTATTTATATTGTTTTATTTTATTTATAATTTTATTTCATTTATATATATTTTTTTTTATTGTTCCTGTTCCCCAGGGTGTCCATGGGACCACCCCCTAGGTCCACAGCAAGGGTAGGGCCCATAATCGAGTATTTATATAGTTATTTGTATATATTGGGATTTATTATAGTTTTTATTTATTTTATTTATTTTATTTATATTTTTTATTTTATTTATAATTTTATTCATATATATATATTTTGTTATTGTTCCTGTTCCCCAGGGTGTCCATGGGACCACCCCCTAGGTCCACAGCAAGGGCAGGGCCCATAATCGAGTATTTATATAGTTATTTTTTACATATTGGGATTTATTATTTATTTGATTTATTTTATATATTTAATTTAATTTTATTTATAATTTTATTTCATTTATATATATATTTTTTTTTATTGTTCCTGTTCCCCAGGGTGTCCATGGGACTACCCCCTAGGTCCACAGCAAGGGCAGGGCCCATAATCGAGTATTTCTATAGTTATTTATATATATTTTTTATTTATTATAGTTTTTATTTTATTTATTTTATTTTATTTTATTTATAATTTTATTTCATTTATATATTTTTTTTTGTTATTGTTCCTGTTCCCCAGGGTGTCCATGGGACCACCCCCTAGGTCCACAGCAAGGGCAGGGCCCATAATCGAGTATTTATATAGTTATTTTTTATTTATTGGGATTTATTATAGTTTTTATTTATTTTATTTATATCATTTTATTTTATTTATAATTTTATTTCATTTATATATATTTTTTTGTTATTGTTCCTGTTCCCCAGGGTGTCCATGGGAACACCGCCTAGGTCCACAGAAAGGGCAGGGCCCATAATCGAGTATTTATATAGTTATTTTTTATTTATTGTATTATAGTATTTATTTTATTTATACTATTTATATATCATTTTCTTTTATTTATAATTTTATTTCATTTATATATTTTTTTTGTTATTGTTCCTGTTCCCCAGGGTGTCCATGGGACCGGGGAACCCCCTAGGTCCACAGCAAGGGTAGGGCCGATAATCGTGTATTTATATAGTTTTTGTTTATATATATTTTTATTTATTATATTTATTTTTTATTTTATTTATATTATTTTATTTTATTTATAATTTTATTTCATTTATATATTTGTTTTTTATTTGTCCTGTCCCCCAGGGTGTCCATGGGACCACCCCCTAGGTCCAGAGCAAGGGCAGGGCCCATAATCGAGTATTTATAGTTATTTTATATATTTTTATTTATTTAGTTTTTATTTATTTTATTTTATTTATAATTGTATTTCATTTATATATTTGTTGTTGTTATTGTTCCTGTTCCCCAGGGTGTCCATGGGACCACCCCCTAGGTCCACAGCAAGGGCAGGGCCCATAATCGAGTATATATATAGTTATTTTATATATATTTGTATTTATTATAGTTTTTATTTATTTTATTTATATAATTTTATTTTATTTAAATTTTATTTCATTTATATATATATATATTTTTTTTATTCTTCCTGTTCCCCAGGGTGTCCATGGGACTACCCCCTAGGTCCACAGCAAGGGCAGGGTCCATAATCGAGTATTTATAGTTATTTTTTATATATTTTTATTTATTATAGTTTTTATTTATTTTATTTATTATAATTTTATTTTATTTATAATTTTATTTCATTTATATATATTTTTTTGTTATTGTTCCTGTTCCCCAGGGTGTCCATGGGACCACCTTCTAGGTCCACAGCAAGGGGGCCCATAATCGAGTATTTATATAGTTATTTTTATATATTTATTTATTATAGTTTTTATTTATTTTATTTATTTATTTTATAATTTTATTTTATTTATAGTTTTATTTCATTTATATATATTTTTGTTATTGTTCCTGTTCCCCAGGGTGTCCATGGGACCACCCCCTAGGTCCACAGCAAGGGCAGGGCCCATAATCGAGTATTTATATAGTTATTTTATATATATTGGGATTTATTATAGTTTTTATTTATTTTATTTATATAATTTTATTTTATTTATAATTTTATTTAATTTATATATTTTGTTTTTAATTGTTCCTGTTCCCCAGGGTGTCCATGGGACACCCCCTAGGTCCACAGCAAGGGCAGGGCCCATAATCGAGTATTTTATAGTTATTTTTTATATATTTTTATTTATTATAGTTTTTATTTATTTTATATTTAAAGGTATATTTTATTTTATTTATAATTTTATTTCATTTATATTTTTGGTTTTGTTATTGTTCCTGTTCCCCTGGGTGTCCATGGGAGCACCCCCTTGGTCCATAGCAATGGCAAGGCCCATAATCGAGTATTTATATAGTTATTTTTATATATTTATTTATTATAGTTTTTATTTATTTTATTTGTTTATATTTATATCATTTTATTTTATTTATAATTTTATTTCATTTATATTTGTTTTGTTATTGTTCCTGTTCCCCAGGGTGTCCATGGGACTACTCCCTAGGTCCACAGCAAGGGTTGGGCCCATAATCGAGTATATTTATAGTTATTATATATATATTTTTATTTATTTTATTTATTTTATTTATATAGTTTTATTTTATTTATTATTTTATTTCATTTATATATATATTTTTGTTATTGTTCCTGTTCCCCAGGGTGTCCATGGGACTACCCCCTAGGTCCACAGCAAGGGCAGGGCCCATAATCGAGTATTTATATAGTTATTTTTTTATATATTGGGATTTATTATAGTTGTTATTTATTTTATTTATATCATTTATTTTATTCATAATTTTATTTAATTTATATATATATTTTGTGTTTATTGTTCCTGTTCCCCAGGGTGTCCATGGGACCACCCCCTAGGTCCACAGCAAGGGTAGGGCCCATAATCGAGTATTTATATAGTTATTTTTTATATATTTTTATTTATTATAGTTTTTATTTATTTTATTTATATCATTTTATTTTATTTATCATTTTATTTCATTTATATATATATATTTTTTTTTTTTATTGTTCCTGTTCCCCAGGGTGTCCATCGGACCACCCCTAGGTCCACAGCAAGGGCAGGGCCCATAATCGAGTATTTCTATGGTTATTTTATATATATTTTTTATTTATTATAGTTTTTTATTTATTTTATTTATATAATTTTCTTTTATTTATAATTTTATTTCATTTATATATATATATTTTGTTTTTTATTGTTCCTGTTCCCCAGGTTGTCCATGGGACTACCCCCTAGGTCCACAGCAAGGGCAGGGCCCATAATTGAGTATTTATATAGTTATTTTTTATATATTGGGATTTATTATAGTTGTTATTTATTTTATTTATATAATTTTATTTTATTTATAATTTAATTTAATTTATATATTTTGTTTTGTTATTGTTCCTGTTCCCCAGGGTGTCCATGGGACCACCCCCTAGGTCCACAGCAAGGGCAGGGCCCATAATCGAGTATATTTATAGTTATTTTATATATATTTTTATTTATTATAGTTTTTATTTATTTTATTTATATAATTTTATTTTATTTATAATTTTATTTCATTTATATATATATTTTTTTGTTATTGTTCCTGTTCCCCAGGGTGTCCATGGGACCACCCCCTAGGTCCACAGCAAGGGCAGGGCCCATAATCGAGTATTTATATAGTTATTTTATATATATTTTTTTATTATTATAGTTTTTATTTATTTTATTTATTAATAATTTATTTTATTTATAATTTTATTTCATTTATATATGTTTTTTTATTGTTCCTGTTCCCAGGGTGTCCATGGACCACCCCCTAGGTCCACAGCAAGGGCAGGGCCCATAATCGAGTATTTATATAGGTATTTTATATATATTGGGATTTATTATAGTTTTTATTTATTTTATTTATATCATTTTATTTTATTTATAATTTTATTTCATTTATATATATTTTTTTTTTATTGTTCCTGTTCCCCAGGGTGTCCATGGGACCACCCCCTAGGTCCACAGCAAGGGTAGGGCCCATAATCGAGTATTTATATAGTTATTTTTTATATATTGGGATTTATTATAGTTTTTATTTATTTTATTTATTTTATTTATATTGTTTTATTTTATTTATAATTTTATTTCATTTATATATTTTTGTTTTTATTGTTCCTGTTCCCCAGGGTGTCCATGGGACCACCCCCTAGGTCCACAGCAAGGGTAGGGCCCATAATCGAGTATTTATATAGTTATTTTTTTATATATTGGGATTTATTATAGTTTTTATTTATTTATTTTATTTATAATTTTTATTTTATTTATAATTTTATTTCATTTATATATTTTGTTTTTTTTGTTATTGTTCCTGTTCCCCAGGGTGTCCATGGGACACCCCCTAGGTCCGCAGCGAGGGCAGGGGCCATAATCGAGTATTTCTGTTGTGATTTTATATATATTTTTATTTATTTGATTTTATTTATTTTATATAAAGGTATATTTTTATAATTTCATTTTTTTCCCTTGTATATATTTTGTTATTGTTCCTGTTCCCCAGGGTGTCCATGGGACTACCCCCTAGGTCCATAGCAAGGGCAGGGCCCATAATCGCGTATTATATAGTTATTTTTTATATATTGGGATTTATTATAGTTTTTATTTATTTTATTTATTGTTTTATTTAAATTTTCTTTTATTTATAATTTTATTTCATTTATATTTGTTTGTTATTGTTCCTGTTCCCCAGGGTGTCCATGCGACACCCCCTAGGTCCAGAGCAAGGGCTGGGCCCATAATCGAGTATTTATAGTTATTTTATATATATTTTTATTTATTATAGTTTTTATTTCTTTTATTTATATCATTTATTTTATTTATAATTTTATTTCATTTATATATATATATATTTTGTTTTATTGTTCCTGTTCCCCAGGGTGTCCATGGGACTACCCCCTAGGTCCACAGCAAGGGCAGGGCCCATAATCGATTATTTTTATAGTTATTTTTTTATATATTGGGATTTATTATAGTTGTTATTTATTTTATTTATATAATTTTATTTTATTTATAATTTTATTTTATTTATATATATTTTTTTATTGTTCCTGTTCCCCAGGGTGTCCATGGGACCACCCCCTAGGTCCACAGCAAGGGTAGGGCCCATAATCGAGTATTTATATAGTTATTTTTTATATATTGTGATTTATTATAGTTTTTATTTATTTTATTTATTTGTTTTATATCATTTTATTTTATTTATAATTTTATTTCATATATATATTTTTTTTTAATTGTTCCTGTTCCCCAGGGTGTCCATGGGACAAGCCCCTAGGTGCACAGCAAGGGCAGGGTCCATAATCGAGTATTTCTGTTGTTATTTTATATATATTTTTATTTATTTGATTTTATTAATTTTATATATAAAGGTATATACCGTATATTTATAATTTATTTCATTATATATATTTTGTTTTATTGTTCCTGTTCCCCAGGGTGTCCATGGGACTACCCCCTAGGTCCACAGCAAGGGCAGGGCCCATAATCGAGTATTTATATAGTTATTTTTTATATATTGGGATTTATTATAGTTTTTATTTATTTTATTTATTTTATATAATTTTGTATTTTATTTATAATTTATTTCATTTATGTATTTGTTTTGTTATTGTTCCTGTTCCCCAGGGTGTCCATGGGACCACCCCCTAGGTCCAGAGCAAGGGCTGGGCCCATAATCAAGTATATTTATAGTTATTTTATATATATTTTTATTTATTATAGTTTTTATTTCTTTTATTTATATCATTTATTTTATTTATAATTTTATTTCATTTATATATATATATATTTTGTTTTATTGTTCCTGTTCCCCAGGGTGTCCATGGGACTACCCCCTAGGTCCACAGCAAGGGCAGGGCCCATAATCGAGTATTTATATAGTTATTTTTTATATATTTTTATTTATTATAGTTTTTCTTTTATTTATTTATTTAATTTATTGTTTTATTTTATTTATAATTTTATTTCATATATATATATGGTTTTTTATTGTTCCTGTTCCCCAGGGTGTCCATGGGACCACCCCCTAGGACCACAGCAAGGGTAGGGCCCATAATAGAGTATTTATATAGTTATTTTTTATATATTGGGATTTATTATAGTTTTTATTTATTTTATTTATTTTATTTATATTGTTTTATTTTATTTATTATTTTATTTCATTTATATATATATTTTTGTATTGTTCATGTTCCCCAGGGTGTCCATGGGACCACCCCCTAGGTCCACAGCAAGGGTAGGGCCCATAATCGAGTATTTATATAGTTATTTTTTATATATTGGGATTTATTATAGTTTTTATTTATTTTATTTATTTTATTTATATTGTTTTATTTTATTTATAATTTTATTTCATTTATATATTTTTGTTTTTATTGTTCCTGTTCCCCAGGGTGTCCATGGGACCACCCCCTAGGTCCACAGCAAGGGTAGGGCCCATAATCGAGTATTTATATAGTTATTTGTTATATATTGGGATTTATTACAGTTTTTATTTATTTTATTTATTTTATTTATAATTTTGTATTTTATTTATAATTTAATTTAATTTATATATTTTCTTTTTAATTGTTCCTGTTCCCCAGGGTGTCCATGGGACAAGCCCCTAGGTCCACAGCAAGGGCAGGGTCCATAATCGAGTATTTCTGTTGTTATTTTATATATATTTTTATTTATTTGATTTTATTAATTTTATATATAAAGGTATATACCGTATATATATCATTTTTTTCCCTTGTCCCCTTCCCTGTTGTGTTGTTCCTGTTCCCCAGGGTGTCCATGGGACTACCCCCTAGGTCCATAGCAAGGTCAGGGCCCATAATCGCGTATTTATATAGTTATTTTTTATATATTGGGATTTATTATAGTTTTTATTTATTTTATTTGTTTTATTTAAATCATTTCTTTTATTTATAATTTTATTTCATTTATGCATTTGTTTTGTTATTGTTCCTGTTCCCCAGGGTGTCCATGCGACAACCCCCTAGGTCCAGAGCAAGGGCTGGGCCCATAATCGAGTATATTTATAGTTATTTTATATATATTTTTATTTATTTTATTTATTTTATTTATATCATTTTATTTTATTTATAATTTTATTTCATTTATATATATATATTTTGTTTTATTGTTCCTGTTCCCCAGGGTGTCCATGGGACTACCCCCTAGGTCCACAGCAAGGGCAGGGCCCATAATCGAGTATTTATACAGTTATTTTTTTATATATTGGGATTTATTATTGTTGTTATTTATGTTATTTATATAATTTTATTTTATTTATAATTTTATTTAATTTATATATATTTGTTTTATTGTTCCTGTTCCCCAGGGTGTCCATGGGACCACCCCCTAGGTCCACAACAAGGGTAGGGCCCATAATCGAGTATTTATATAGTTATTTTTTATATTTTGTGATTTATTATACTTTTTATTTATTTTATTTATTTTATTTATTGTTTTATTTTATTTATAATTTTATTTCATTTATATATATATGTTTTATTATTGTTCCTGTTCCCCAGGGTGTCCATGGGACCACCCCCTAGGTCCACAGCAAGGGTAGGGCCCATAATCGAGTATTTATATAGTTATTTTTTATATATTGGGATTTATTATAGTTTTTATTTATTTTATTTATTTTATTTATATTGTTTTATTTTATTTATAATTTTATTTCATTTATATATTTTTGTTTTTATTGTTCCTGTTCCCCAGGGTGTCCATGGGACCACCCCCTAGGTCCACAGCAAGGGTAGGGCCCATAATCGAGTATTTATATAGTTATTTGTTATATATATTTGTATTTATTACAGTTTTTATTTATTTTATTTATTTTATTTATAATTTTGTATTTTATTTGTAATTTAATTTAATTTATATATATTTTTTTAATTGTTCCTGTTCCCCAGGGTGTCCATGGGACAAGCCCCTAGGTCCACAGCAAGGGCAGGGTCCATAATCGAGTATTTCTGTTGTTATTTTTTATATATTTTTATTTATTTGATTTTATTAATTTTATATATAAAGGTATATACCGTATATATATAATTTTGTTCCCTTGTCCCCTTCCCTGTTGTCTTGTTCCTGTTCCCCAGGGTGTCCATGGGACTACCCCCTAGGTCCACAGCAAGAGCCGGGCCCATAATCGAGTATTTATATAGTATTTTTTTTATATATTGGGATTTATTATAGTTTTTATTTATTTTATTTATTTTATTTAAATAATTTTCTTTTATTTATAATTTATTTCATTTATTTATTTGTTTTGTTATTGTTCCTGTTCCCCAGGGTGTCCATGGGACCACCCCCTAGGTCCAGAGCAAGGGCTGGGGCCATAATCGAGTATATTTATAGTTATTTTATATATATTTTTATTTATTATAGTTTTTATTTATTTTATTTATATCATTTTATTTTATTTATAATTTTATTTCATTTATATATATATTTTGTTTTTAATTCTTCCTGTTCCCCAGGGTGTCCATGGGACTACCCCCTAGGTCCACAGCAAGGGCAGGGCCCATAATCGAGTATTTATATAGTTATTTTATATATATTTTTATTTATTATAGTTTTTCTTTTATTTATAATTTTATTTCATTTATATATTTTTGTTGTTATTGTTCCTGTTCCCCAGGGTGTCCATGGGACCACCCCCTAGGTCCACAGCAAGGGTAGGGCCCATAATCGAGTATTTATTTAGTTATTTTTTATATATTGGGATTTATTATAGTTTTCATTTATTTTATTTATATTGTTTTATTTTATTTATAATTTTATTTCATATATATATATTTTTTTGTATTCTTCCTGTTCCCCAGGGTGTCCATGGGACTACCCCCTAGGTCCACAGCAAGGGCAGGGTCCATAATCGAGTATTTCTATTGTTATTTTATATATATTTTTATTTATTATAGTTTTTATTTATTTTATTTATATCATTTTCTTTTATTTATAATTTTATTTCATTTATATATTTTTGTTGTTATTGTTCCTGTTCCCCAGGGTGTCCATGGGACCACCCTCTAGGTCCACAGCAAGGGTAGGGCCCATAATCGAGTATTTATATAGTTATTTTTTATATATTGTGATTTATTATAGTTTTTATTTA
Source organism: Paralithodes platypus (assembly GCA_032716605.1). Taxonomy (NCBI): domain Eukaryota; kingdom Metazoa; phylum Arthropoda; class Malacostraca; order Decapoda; family Lithodidae; genus Paralithodes; species Paralithodes platypus. Next base: position 43,669,185 of record CM064577.1, on the reverse strand, counting down.
TTTTATTTATTTTATTTATATTGTTTTATTTTATTTATAATTTTATTTCATTTATATATATATTTGTTTATTGTTCATGTTCCCCAGGGTGTCCATGGGACCACCCCCTAGGTCCACAGCAAGGGTAGGGCCCATAATCGAGTATTTATATAGTTATTTTTTATATATTGGGATTTATTATAGTTTTTATTTATTTTATTTATTTTATTTATATAATTATTTATTTTATTTATAATTTTATTTAATTTATATATACATATTTTTTTTATTCTTCCTGTTCCCCAGGGTGTCCATGGGACTACCCCCTAGGTCCACAGCAAGGGCAGGGTCCATAATTGAGTATTTCTATTGTTATTTTATATATATTTTTATTTATTATAGTTTTTTATTTATTTTATTTATATAATTTTCTTTTATTTATAATTTTATTTCATTTATATATTTTTGTTGTTATTGTTCCTGTTCCCCAGGGTGTCCATGGGACTACCCCCTAGGTCCACAGCAAGGGCAGGGCCCATAATCGAGTATTTATATAGTTATTTTTTATATATTGGGATTTGTTATAGTTTTTATTTATTTTATTTATTTTATTTAAATCATTTCTTTTATTTATAATTTTATTTCATTTATGTATTTGTTTTGTTATTGTTCCTGTCCCCAGGGTGTCCATGCGACCACCCCCTTGGTCCAGAGCAAGGGCTGGGCCCATAATCGAGTATATTTATAGTTATTTTATATATATTTGTATTTATTTTATTTATTTTATTTATATAATTTTATTTTATTTATAATTTTATTTCTTTATATATATATATATTTTGTTTTATTGTTCCTGTTCCCCAGGGTGTCCATGGGACTACCCCCTAGGTCCACAGCAAGGGCAGGGCCCATAATCGAGTATTTATATAGTTATTTTTTTATATATTGGGATTTATTATAGTTGTTATTTATTTTATTTATATAATTTTATTTTATTTATAATTTTATTTAATTTATATATATTTTTTTTATTGTTCCTGTTCCCCAGGGTGTCCATGGGACCACCCCCTAGGTCCACAGCAAGGGTAGGGCCCATAATCGAGTATTTATATAGTTATTTTTTATATATTGTGATTTATTATAGTTTTTATTTATTTTATTTATTTTATTTATATCATTTTATTTTATTTATAATTTTATTTCATTTATATATATTTTTTTAATTGTTCCTGTTCCCCAGGGTGTCCATGGGACAAGCCCCTAGGTCCACAGCAAGGGCAGGGTCCATAATCGAGTATTTCTGTTGTTATTTTATATATATTTTTATTTATTTGATTTTATTAATTTTATATATATATATATATATATATTTTATTATATATCATTTTTTTCCCTTGTCCCCTTCCCTGTTGTGTTGTTCCTGTTCCCCAGGGTGTCCATGGGACTACCCCCTAGGTCCACAGCAAGGGCAGGGCCCATAATCGCGTATTTATATAGTTATTTTTTATATATTGGGATTTATTATATTTTTTATTTATTTTATTTAAATAATTTTCTTATATTTATAATTTTATTTCATATATGTATTTGATTTGTTATTGTTCCTGTCCCCAGGGTGTCCATGCGACCACCCCCTTGGTCCAGAGCAAGGGCTGGGCCCATAATCGAGTATATTTATAGTTATTTCATATATATTTGTATTTATTTTATTTATTTTATATATATAATTTTATTTTATTTATAATTTTATTTCTTTATATATATATATATTTTGTTTTATTGTTCCTGTTCCCCAGGGTGTCCATGGGACTACCCCCTAGGTCCACAGCAAGGGCAGGGCCCATAATCAAGTATTTGTATAGTTATTTTTTATATATTGGGATTTGTTATAGTTTTTATTTATTTTATTTATTTTATTTAAATCATTTCTTTTATTTATAATTTTATTTCATTTATGTATTTGTTTTGTTATTGTTCCTGTCCCCAGGGTGTCCATGCGACCACCCCCTTGGTCCAGAGCAAGGGCTGGGCCCATAATCGAGTATATTTATAGTTATTTTATATATATTTGTATTTATTTTATTTATTTTATTTATATCATTTTATTTTATTTATAATTTTATTTCTTTATATATATATATTTTGTTTTATTGTTCCTGTTCCCCAGGGTGTCCATGGGACTACCCCCTAGGTCCACAGCAAGGGCAGGGCCCATAATCGAGTATTTATATAGTTATTTTTTTATATATTGGGATTTATTATAGTTGTTATTTATTTTATTTATATAATTTTATATAATTTATAATTTTATTTAATTTATATATATTTGTTTTATTGTTCCTGTTCCCCAGGGTGTCCATGGGACCACCCCCTAGGTCCACAGCAAGGGTAGGGCCCATAATCGAGTATTTATATAGTTATTTTTTTATATATTGTGATTTATTATAGTTTTTATTTATTTTATTTATTTTATTTATATCATTTTATTTTATTTATAATTTTATTTCATTTATATATATTTTTTTAATTGTTCCTGTTCCCCAGGGTGTCCATGGGACAAGCCCCTAGGTGCACAGCAAGGGCAGGGTCCATAATCGAGTATTTCTGTTGTTATTTTATATATATTTTTATTTATTTGATTTTATTAATTTTATATATAAAGGTATATACCGTATATATATCATTTATTTCCCTTGTCCCCTTCCCTGTTGTGTTGTTCCTGTTCCCCAGGGTGTCCATGGGACTACCCCCTAGGTCCACAGCAAGGGCAGGGCCCATAATCGAGTATTTATATAGTTATTTTTTATATATTGGGATTTATTATAGTTTTTATTTATTTTATTTATTTTATATAAATAATTTTCTTTTATTTATAATTTTATTTCATTTATGTATTTGATTTGTTATTGTTCCTGTTCCCCAGGGTGTCCATGGGACCACCCCCTAGGTCCAGAGCAAGGGCTGGGCCCATAATCAAGTATATTTATAGTTATTTTATATATATTTTTATTTATTATAGTTTTTATTTATTTTATTTATTTTATTTATATCATTTTATTTTATTTATAATTTTATTTCATTTATATATATATATATTTTGTTTTATTGTTCCTGTTCCCCAGGGTGTCCATGGGACTACCCCCTAGGTCCACAGCAAGGGCAGGGCCCATAATCGAGTATTTATATAGTTATTTTTTATATATTTTTATTTATTATAGTTTTTCTTTTATTTATTTATTTAATTTATTGTTTTATTTATAATTTTATTTCATTTATATATATGTTGTACCTGTTCCCCAGGGTGTCCATGGGACCACCCCCTAGGTCCACAGCAAGGGTAGGGCCCATAATCGAGTATTTATATATTTTTTATATAGTTTATTTATTATTATTTATTTTATTTATTTATTATATTGTTTATTTTATTTAATTTTATTTCATTTATATATATATATATTGTTCATGTTCCCCATGGTGTCCATGGGACCACCCCCTATGTCCACAGCAAGGGTAGGGCCCATAATCGAGTATTTATATAGTTATTTATATATTATTTATTTATTATTTATTTATTTATTTATTTATTTTATTTATTTATTTTATTTATTTATAATTTTCATTTATATATTTTGTTTTTATTGTTCCTGTTCCCCAGGTGTCCATGGGACCACCCCCTAGGTCCACAGCAAGGGTAGGCCCATAATATTTTATATAGTTATTATATATTGGATTTTATTATATATTTATTTATTTATTATATTTTATTTATTTATTTAATTTATATATTGTTCCTGTTCCCCAGGGTGTCCATGGGACAAGCCCCTAGGTCCACAGCAAGGGCAGGGTCCATAATCGAGTATTTATTTTATATATATTTTTATTTATTTGATTTATTTATTATATATAAGGTATATACCGTATATATCATTTTTTTGTTGTTGTTCCTGTTCCCCAGGGTGTCCATGGGACTACCCCTAGGTCCACAGCAAGGGCAGGGCCCATAATCGAGTATTTGTATAGTTATTTTTTATATATTGGATTATAGTTTTTATTTATTATTTATTTTATTTAAATCATTTCTTTATTTATATAATTTCATTTATGTATTGTTATTGTTCCTGTCCCCAGGGTGTCCATGCGACCACCCCCTGGTCCAGAGCAAGGGCTGGGCCCATAATCGAGTATATATATAGTTATTTATATATTTATTTATTTATTTATTTTATTTATTTATTTATTTATTTTATTTTATCTATATATATATATATTTTGTTTTATTGTTCCTGTTCCCCAGGGTGTCCATGGGACTACCCCCTAGGTCCACAGCAAGGGCAGGGCCCATAATCGAGTATTTATATAGTTATTTTTTTATATATTGGGTTTTATTATAGTTGTTATTTATTTTATTTATATAATTTTATTTTATTTATAATTTAATTTAATTTATATATATTTGTTTTATTGTTCCTGTTCCCCAGGGTGTCCATGGGACCACCCCCTAGGTCCACAGCAAGGGTAGGGCCCATAATCGAGTATTTATATAGTTATTTTTTTATATATTGTGTTTATTATAGTTTTTATTTATTTTATTTATATATATCATTTTATTTTATTTATAATTTTATTTCATTTATATATATTTGTTTAATTGTTCCTGTTCCCCAGGGTGTCCATGGGACAAGCCCCTAGGTGCACAGCAAGGGCAGGGTCCATAATCGAGTATTTCTGTTGTTATTTTTTATATATTTTTATTTATTTGATTTTATTAATTTTATATATAAAGGTATCTTTTATATATATATATAATTTATTCCTTGTCCCCTTCCCTGTTGTGTTGTTCCTGTTCCCCAGGGTGTCCATGGGACTACCCCCTAGGTCCACAGCAAGGGCAGGGCCCATAATCGAGTATTTATATAGTTATTTTTTATATATTTGTATTATTATAGTTTTTATTTATTTTATTTATTTTATATAAATAATTTTTTTATTTATAATTTTATTTCATTTATATTTGTTATTGTTCCTGTTCCCCAGGGTGTCCATGGGACCACCCCCTAGGTCCAGAGCAAGGGCTGGGCCCATAATCAAGTATATTTATAGTTATTTTATATATATTTTTATTTATTATAGTTTTTATTTTTTTTATTTATATCATTTTATTTTATTTATAATTTTATTTCATTTATATATATGGTTTTTTATTGTACCTGTTCCCCAGGGTGTCCATGGGACCACTCCCTAGGTCCACAGCAAGGGTAGGGCCCATAATCGAGTATTTATATAGTTATTTTTTATATAGTGGGATTTATTATAGTTTTTATTTATTTAATTTATTTTATTTATATTGTTTTATTTTATTTATAATTTTATTTCATTTATATATATATATATTTGTATTGTTCATGTTCCCCATGGTGTCCATGGGACCACCCCCTATGTCCACAGCAAGGGTAGGGCCCATAATCGAGTATTTATATAGTTATTTTTTATATATTGGGATTTATTATAGTTTTTATTTATTTTATTTAAATAATTTTCTTTTATTTATAATTTTATTTCATTTATGTATTTGATTTGTTATTGTTCCTGTTCCCCAGGGTGTCCATGGGACCACCCCCTAGGTCCAGAGCAAGGGCTGGGCCCATAATCGAGTATATTTATAGTTATTTTATATATATTTTTATTTATTATAGTTTTGATTTATTTTATTTATATCATTTTATTTTATTTATAATTTTATTTCATTTATATATATATTTTTTGTTTTATTGTTCCTGTTCCCCAGGGTGTCCATGGGACTACCCCCTAGGTCCACAGCAAGGGCAGGGCCCATAATCGAGTATTTATATAGTTATTTTTTATATATTTTTATTTATTATAGTTTTTCTTTTATTTATAATTTTATTTCATTTATATATTTTTGTTGTTATTGTTCCTGTTCCCCAGGGTGTTCATGGGACCACCCCCTAGGTCCACAGCAAGGGTAGGGCCCATAATCGAGTATTTATATAGTTATTTTTTATATATTGGGATTTATTATAGTTTTCATTTATTTTATTTATATTGTTTTATTTTATTTATAATTTTATTTCATTTATATATATATTTTTTTATTCTTCCTGTTCCCCAGGGTGTCCATGGGACTACCCCCTAGGTCCACAGCAAGGGCAGGGTCCATAATTGAGTATTTATATTGTTATTTTATATATATTTTTATTTATTATAGTTTTTTATTTTTTTTATTTATATAATTTTCTTTTATTTATAATTTGATTTAATTTATATTTTGTTGTTGTTATTGTTCCTGTTCCCCAGGGTGTCCATGGGACCACCCTCTAGGTCCACAGCAAGGGTAGGGCCCATAATCGAGTATTTATATAGTTATTTTTTATATATTGTGATTTATTATAGTTTTTATTTATTTTATTTATTTTATTTATATTGTTTTATTTTATTTATAATTTTATTTCATTTATATATATATTTGTTTATTGTTCATGTTCCCCAGGGTGTCCATGGGACTACCCCCTAGGTCCACAGCAAGGGCAGGGTCCATAATCGAGTATTTATATAGTTATTTTTTATATATTGGGATTTATTTATATTATATTTTATTTATTTTATTTATTTTATTTATATAATTATTTATTTTATTTATAATTTTATTTCATTTATATATATATTTATTTTTATTCTTCCTGTTCCCCAGGGTGTCCATGGGACTACCCCCTAGGTCCACAGCAAGGGCAGGGTCCATAATTGAGTATTTCTATTGTTATTTTATATATATTTTTATTTATTATAGTTTTTTATTTATTTTATTTATATAATTTTCTTTTATTTATAATTTTATTTCATTTATATATTTTTGTTGTTATTGTTCCTGTTCCCCAGGGTGTCCATGGGACTACCCCCTAGGTCCACAGCAAGGGCAGGGCCCATAATTGAGTATTTAAATAGTTATTTTTTATATATTGGGATTTGTTATAGTTTTTATTTATTTTATTTAAATAATTTCTTTTATTTATAATTTTATTTCATTTATGTATTTGTTTTGTTATTGTTCCTGTCCCCAGGGTGTCCATGCGACCACCCCCTAGGTCCAGAGCAAGGGCTGGGCCCATAATCGAGTATATTTATAGTTATTTTATATATATTTGTATTTATTTTATTTATTTTATTTATATCATTTTATTTTATTTATAATTTTATTTCTTTATATATATATATTTTGTTTTATTGTTCCTGTTCCCCAGGGTGTCCATGGGACTACCCCCTAGGTCCACAGCAAGGGCAGGGCCCATAATCGAGTATTTATATAGTTATTTTTTTATATATTGGGATTTATTATAGTTGTTATTTATTTTATTTATATAATTTTATTTTATTTATAATTTAATTTAATTTATATATTTTTTTTTTATTGTTCCTGTTCCCCAGGGTGTCCATGGGACCACCCCCTAGGTCCACAGCAAGGGTAGGGCCCATAATCGAGTATTTATAGTTATTTTTTATATATTGGGATTTATTATAGTTTGTATTTATATTGTTTTATTTTATTTATAATTTTATTTCATTTATATATATTTTTTTAATTGTTCCTGTTCCCCAGGGTGTCCATGGGACAAGCCCCTAGGTGCACAGCAAGGGCAGGGTCCATAATCGAGTATTTCTGTTGTTATTTTATATATATTTTTATTTATTTGATTTTATTAATTTTATATATAAAGGTATATACCGTATATATATCATTTATTTCCCTTGTCCCCTTCCCTGTTGTGTTGTTCCTGTTCCCCAGGGTGTCCATGGGACTACCCCCTAGGTCCACAGCAAGGGCAGGGCCCATAATCGAGTATTTATATAGTTATTTTTTATATATTGGGATTTATTATAGTTTTTATTTATTTTATTTATTTTATATAAATAATTTTCTTTTATTTATAATTTTATTTCATTTATGTATTTGATTTGTTATTGTTCCTGTTCCCCAGGGTGTCCATGGGACCACCCCCTAGGTCCAGAGCAAGGGCTGGGCCCATAATCAAGTATATTTATAGTTATTTTATATATATTTTTATTTATTATAGTTTTTATTTATTTTATTTATTTAATTAATTGTTTTATTTTATTTATAATTTTATTTCATTTATATATATGGTTTTTTATTGTACCTGTTCCCCAGGGTGTCCATGGGACCACTCCCTAGGTCCACAGCAAGGGTAGGGCCCATAATCGAGTATTTATATAGTTATTTTTTATATAGTGGGATTTATTATAGTTTTTATTTATTTAATTTATTTTATTTATATTGTTTTATTTTATTTATAATTTTATTTCATTTATATATATATATATTTGTATTGTTCATGTTCCCCATGGTGTCCATGGGACCACCCCCTATGTCCACAGCAAGGGTAGGGCCCATAATCGAGTATTTATATAGTTATTTTTTATATATTGGGATTTATTATAGTTTTTATTTATTTTATTTAAATAATTTTCTTTTATTTATAATAATTTTATTTTATGTATTGATGTATTGTTCCTGTTCCCCAGGGTGTCCATGGGACCACCCCCTAGGTCCAGAGCAAGGGCTGGGCCCATAATCGAGTATATTTATAGTTATTTTATATATATTTATTATAGTTTTGATTTATTTTATTTATTTTATTTATAGTATCATTTTATTTATTATTTTATTTCATTTATATATATTTTTTTGTTTATTGTTCCTGTTCCCCAGGGTGTCCATGGGACCACCCCCTAGGTCCACAGCAAGGGCAGGGCCCATAATCGAGTATTTATATAGTTATTTTTTATATATTATTTATTATAGTTTGATTTATTTATTTATAGTTTTTCATTTTATTTTATTTATAATTTTATTTCATTTATATATTTTTTTTGTTATTGTTCCTGTTCCCCAGGGTGTCCATGGGACCAGCCCCTAGGTCCACAGCAAGGGTAGGGCCCATAATCGAGTATTTATAGTTATTTTTTATATATTGGGATTTATTATAGTTTTTATTTATATTGTTTTATTTTATTTATAATTTTATTTCATTTATATATTTTTGTTTTGTTGTTCCGTTCCCCAGGGTGTCCATGGGACTACCCCCTAGGTCCACAGCAAGGGCAGGGTCCATAATCGAGTATTTATATTGTTATTTTATATATATTTTTATTTATTATAGTTTTTATTTATTTTATTTATATTATTTTATTTTATTTACAATTTCATTTCATTTAATATTTTTTTGTTATTGTTCCTGTTCCCCAGGGTGTCCATGGGAGCACCCCCTAGGTCCACAGCAAGGGTAGGGCCCATAATCGAGTATTTATATAGTTATTTTTTATATATTGGTATTTATTTGATTGATTATAGTTTTTATTTATTTGATTTATTTGATTTATAATTGTATTTCATTTATATATATATTTTGTTATTGTTCCTGTTCCCCAGGGTGTCCATGGGACCACCCCCTATGTCCATAACAAGGGCAAGGCCCATAATCGAGTATTTATATAGTTATTTTTTATATATTGGGATTTATTATAGTTTTTATTTATTTTATTTATATATAATTTTATTTTATTTATAATTTTATTTCATTTATATATATATTTATTTTTATTCTTCCTGTTCCCCAGGGTGTCCATGGGACTACCCCCTAGGTCCACAGCAAGGGCAGGGTCCATAATTGAGTATTTCTATTGTTATTTTATATATATTTTTATTTATTATAGTTTTTTATTTATTTTATTTATATAATTTTCTTTTATTTATAATTTTATTTCATTTATATATTTTTGTTGTTATTGTTCCTGTTCCCCAGGGTGTCCATGGGACTACCCCCTAGGTCCACAGCAAGGGCAGGGCCCATAATTGAGTATTTAAATAGTTATTTTTTATATATTGGGATTTGTTATAGTTTTTATTTATTTTATTTATTTTATTTAAATAATTTCTTTTATTTATAATTTTATTTCATTTATGTATTTGTTTTGTTATTGTTCCTGTCCCCAGGGTGTCCATGCGACCACCCCCTAGGTCCAGAGCAAGGACTGGGCCCATAATCAAGTATATTTATAGTTATTTTATATATATTTGTATTTATTTTATTTATTTTATTTATATCATTTTATTTTATTTATAATTTTAATTTCTTTATATATATATATTTTGTTTTATTGTTCCTGTTCCCCAGGGTGTCCATGGGACTACCCCCTAGGTCCACAGCAAGGGCAGGGCCCATAATCGAGTATTTATATAGTTATTTTTTTATATATTGGGATTTATTATAGTTGTTATTTATTTTTTTATATAATTTTATTTTATTTATAATTTTATTTAATTTATATATATTTTTTTTATTGTTCCTGTTCCCCAGGGTGTCCATGGGACCACCCCCTAGGTCCACAGCAAGGGTAGGGCCCATAATCGAGTACTTATATAGTTATTTTTTATATATTGTGATTTATTATAGTTTTTATTTATTTTATTTATTTTATTTATATCATTTTATTTTATTTATAATTTTATTTCATTTATATATATTTTTTTAATTGTTCCTGTTCCCTATAGCGCGGCGATGGCTGTGACTCGTAATTGGGCAGTACACACGAGGCAGAAGGGCGGAGCACACAGGAGAAGCGAAGCTCTAGACGGTGCAGGGTGCTCCTATGACCAGTGGTGTCCCGTAGCCCAGCCTCACTGTGGTGTCCCGTAGTCGTATAGCGTGACGATGGCTGTGACTCGTATCTGGGCTTGACACACGAGGCAGAAGGGCGGAGGTGTCCCGTAGCCACTTCGTTCTTAGTAAGAGAATAGGCTATCCATATAGTGCCTTACTAACCTGAATTTCTTAGTAAGAGAATAGGCTACTCATATAGTGCCTTACGTGCCTTACTAACCTGAATTTTTTAGTAAGATTTAGGTTACTCGATCCTAAAGTTAAGAAAGTGGAGGATATAGGTGACTACATAGCAAACAACCAATATATAACCCACAAAAAGGATATAAAAAAATATAAATTCTAAACAGTTTTTATTTGTACACCGCCCTCATATTATTTTAAGTAGCTTTCTCGAAAAAAGATTGCTTGTAATTTTTCCTCGACATCTTTCACCCACAAAAATGTAGACCCTCCTGAAAAAAGGTTCACCACCAACTTAAATTCCACCAACTCACGTTGGACAGCAGCAGATCGCCTAAAGATTTGTGTGTTAAAATCACGACAGGGACACGTACAGCGGCGACGCCGCAGCAGCCCGGCCAGGTAGTCTCTCTCTAGGTGGAGCAGCCCGGCCAGCTAGTCTCTCTCTGGGTTGAGCAACCCAGCCAGGTAGTCTCTCTCTGGGTGGAGCAGCCCGACCAGGTAGTCTCTCTCTGGGTGTAGCAGCCCGGCCATGTAGTTCTCTTCTCCTAAATTGTTGTGGGTGAAAGATGACGTGGAAAAATAATTGAAATTTTTGTGGGTGAAATCTTCTCCTAAATTTTTGTGGGTGAAAGATGTCGTGGAAAAATAATTAACAACTCGATTTCTTTAACAGGACAGCGTGAGCGCGCTCATTGCTGCTGATTATGGGCAAGACGTTAGCTAAAATATCTTTGACTCAGAGAGAGAGAGAGAGAGAGAGAGAGACAGACACAGTGTGTGTGTGTGTGTGTGTGAGAGAGAGAGAGAGTTACACACTCTCTCTCTCTGTCATGCTTCGTATAATGCGTCGTATAACATAGGTCATGCTCCGTATAATGCTTCGTATAGCACGGCGATGGCTGTGACTCATATCTGGGCAGGACACACGAGGCAGAAGGGCGGAGGTGTCCCATAGCCACTTCGTTCTTAGTAAGAGAATAGGCTATCCATATAGTGCCTTACTAACCTGAATTTCTTAGTAAGAGAATAGGCTATTCATATAGTGCCTTACGTGCCTTACTAACCTGATTTTTTTAGTAAGATTTAGGTCACTCGATCCTAAAGTTAAGAAAGTGGAGGATATAGGTGACTACATAGCAAACAACCAATATATAACCCCCAAAAAGGATATAATAAAATATAAATTATAAACAATTTTTATTTGTACACCGCCCTCATATTATTTTAAGTAGCTTTCTCGAAAAAAGATTGCTTGTAATTTTTCCACGACATCTTTCACCCAAAAAAATTTAGACCCTCCTGAAAAAAGGTTCACCACCAACTCAAATTCCACCAACTCACGTTGGACAGCAGAAGATCGCCTAAAGATTTGTGTGTTAAAATCACGACAGGGATCCGTACAGCGGCGACGCCGCAGCAGCCCAGCCAGGTAGTCTCTCTCTATAGGAGCAGCCCGGCCAGGTAGTCTCTCTCTGGGTAGAGCAACCCGGCCAGGTAGTCTCTCTCTGGGTGGATCAGCCCAACTAGGTAGTTTCTCTCTGGGTGGAGCAGCCCGGCCAGGTAGTTCTCTTCTCCTAAATTTTTGTGGGTAAAAGATGTCGTGGAAAAATAATTGACAACTCGATTTCTTTAACAGGACAGCATGAGTGCGCTCATTGCTGCTGATTATGGGCAAGATGATAGCTAAAAAATCTTTGACTCACACACAGAGAGAGAGAGAGACAGACACAGTGTGTGTGTGTGTGTGTGAGAGAGAGAGAGAGAGTTACACACTCTCTCTCTCTCTGTCATGCCACGTATAATGCGTCGTATAGCCTAGGTCATACTTCGTATAATGCGTCGTATAGCGCGGCGATGGCTGTGACTCGTATCTGGGCAGGACACACGAGGCAGAAGGGCGGAGCACACAGGAGAAGCGGAGCTCTAGACGGTGCAGGGTGCTCCTATGACCAGAGGTGTCCCGTAGCCCAGCCTCACTGTGGTGTCCCGTAGTCGTATAGCGTGGCGATGGATGTGACTCGTATCTGGGCAGGACACACGAGGCAGAAGGGCGGAGGTGTCCCGTAGCCACTTCGTTCTTAGTAAGAGAATAGGCTATCCATATAGTGCCTTACTAACCTGAATTTCTTATTAAGAGAATAGGCTACTCATATAGTGCCTTACATGCCTTACTAACCTGAATTTTTTAGTAAGATTTAGATCACTCGATCCTAAAGTTAAGAAAGTGGAGGATATAGGTGACTACATAGCAAACAACCAATATATAACCCCAAAAAAGGAAATAATAAAATATAAATTCTAAACAGTTTTTATTTGTACACTGCCCTCATATTTTTTTAAGTAGCTTTCTCGAAAAAAGATTGCTTGTAATTTTTCCGCGACATCTTTCACCCACAAAAATTTAGATCCTCCTGAAAAAAGGTTCACCACCAACTCAAATTCCACCAACTAATGTTGGACAGCAGAAGATCGCCTAAAGATTTGTGTGTTAAAATCTCGACAGGGACCCGTACAGCGGCGACGCCGCAGCAGCCCGGCCAGGTAGTCTCTCTCTAGGTGGAGCAGCCCGGCCAGGTAGTCTTTCTCTGGGTAGAGCAACCCGGCCAGGTAGTCTCTCTCTGGGTGGAGCAAACCGACCAGGTAGTCTCTCTCTGGGTGGAGCAGCCCGGCCAGGTAGTTCTCTTCTCCTAAATTTTTGTGGTTAAAAGATGTCGTGGAAAAATAATTGACAACTCGATTTCTTTAACAGGACAGCGTGAGCGCGCTCATTGCTGCTGATTATGGGCAAGATGTTAGCTAAAAAATCTTTGACTCACAGAGAGAGAGAGAGACAGACACAGTGTGTGTGTGTGTGTGTATGTGAGAGAGAGAGAGAGTTACATATTCTCTCTCTCTCTGTCATGCTTCGTATAATACGTTGTATAGCCTAGGTCATGCTTCGTATAGCGCGGCGATGGGTGTGACTCGTATCTGAACAGGACACACGAGGCAGAAGGGCGGAGCACACAGGAGAAGCGGAGCTCTAGACGGTGCAGGGTACTCCTATGACCAGTGGTGGCCCATAGCCCAGCCTCACTGTGGTGTCCCATAGTTGTATAGCGCGGCGATGGCTGTGACTCGTATCTGGGCATTACACACGAGGCAGAAGGGCGGAGGTGTCCCGTAGCCACTTCGTTCTTAGTAAGAGAATAGGCTATCCATATAGTGCCTTACTAACCTCACTTTCTTAGTAAGAGAATTGGCTATTCATATAGTGCCTTACGTGCCTTACTAACATGATTTTTTTAGTAAGATTTAGGTCATTCGATCCTAAAGTTAAGAAAGTGGAGGATATAGGTGACTACATAGCAAACAACCAATATATAACCCCCAACAAGGATATAATAATATAAATTCTAAACAGTTTATATTTGTACACCGCCCTCATATTATTTTAAGTAGCTTTCTCGAAAAAAGATTGCTTGTAATTTTTCCACGACATCTTTCACCCACAAAAATTTAGACCCTCCTGAAAAAAGGTTCACCACCAACTCAAATTCCACCAACTCACGTTGGACAGCAGAAGATCGCCTAAAGATTTGTGTGTTAAAATCACGACAGGGACCCGTACAGCGGCGACACCGCAGCAGCCCAGCCAGGTAGTCTTTCTCTAGGTGGAGCAGCCCGGCCAGGTAGTCTCTCTCTGGGTAGAGCAACCCGGCCAGGTAGTCTCTCTCTGGGTGGATCAGCCCGACTAGGTAGTCTCTCTCTGGGTGGAGCAGCCCGGCCAGGTAGTTCTCTTCTCCTAAATTTTTGTAGGTAAAAGATGTCGTGGAAAAATAATTGACAACTCGATTTCTTTAACAGGACAGTGTGAGCGCGCTCATTGCTGCTGATTATGGGCAAGATGTTAGCTAAAAAATCTTTGACTCACAGAGAGAGAGAGACAGACTGACACAGTGTGTGTGTGTGTGTGTGTGTGTGAGAGAGAGAGAGAGAGAGAGTTACACACTCTCTCTCCCTCTGTCATGCTTCGTATAATGCGTTGTGTAGCCTAGGTCATAGTTCGTATAATGCGTCGTATAGCGCGGCGATGGCTGTGACTCGTATCTGGACAGGACACACGAGGCAGAAGGGCGGAGCACACAGGAGAAGCGGAGCTCTAGACGGTGCAGGGTGCTCCTATGACCAGTGGTGTCCCGTAGCCCAGCCTCACTGTGGTGTCCCGTAGTCGTATAGCGCGGCGATGGCTGTGACTCGTATCTGGGCAGGACACACGAGGCAGAAGGGCATAGGTGTCCCGTAGCCACTTCGTTCTTATTAAGAGAATAGGCTATCCATATAGTGCCTTACTAACCTCACTTTCTTAGTAAGAGAATTGGCTATTCATATAGTGCCTTACGTGCCTTACTAACATGATTTTTTTAGTAAGATTTAGGTCATTCGATCCTAAAGTTAAGAAAGTGGAGGATATAGGTGACTACATAGCAAACAACCAATATATAACCCCCAAAAAGGATATAATAAAATATAAATTATAAACAATTTTTATTTGTACACCGCCCTCATATTATTTTAAGTAGCTTTCTCGAAAAAAGATTGCTTGTAATTTTTCCACGACATCTTTCACCCACAAAAATTTAGACCCTCCTGAAAAAAGGTTCACCACCAACTCAAATTCCACCAACTCACGTTGGACAGCAGAAGATCGCCTAAAGATTTGTGTGTTAAAATCACGACAGGGACCCGTACAGCGGCGACACCGCAGCAGCCCGGCCAGGTAGTCTTTCTCTAGGTGGAGCAGCCCGGCCAGGTAGTCTCTCTCTGGGTAGAGCAACCCGGCCAGGTAGTCTCTCTCTGGGTGGATCAGCCCGACTAGGTAGTCTCTCTCTGGGTGGAGCAGCCCGGCCAGGTAGTTCTCTTCTCCTAAATTTTTGTAGGTAAAAGATGTCGTGCAAAAATAATTGACAACTCGATTTCTTTAACAGGACAGTGTGAGCGCGCTCATTGCTGCTGATTATGGGCAAGATGTTAGCTAAAAAATCTTTGACTCACAGAGAGAGAGAGACAGACTGACACAGTGTGTGTGTGTGTGTGTGTGTGTGTGAGAGAGAGAGAGAGAGTTACACTCTCTCTCCCTCTGTCATGCTTCGTATAATGCGTTGTGTAGCCTAGGTCATAGTTCGTATAATGCGTCGTATAGCGCGGCGATGGCTGTGACTCGTATCTGGACAGGACACACGAGGCAGAAGGGCGGAGCACACAGGAGAAGCGGAGCTCTAGACGGTGCAGGGTGCTCCTATGACCAGTGGTGTCCCGTAGCCCAGCCTCACTGTGGTGTCCCGTAGTCGTATAGCGCGGCGATGGCTGTGACTCGTATCTGGGCAGGACACACGAGGCAGAAGGGCATAGGTGTCCCGTAGCCACTTCGTTCTTATTAAGAGAATAGGCTATCCATATAGTGCCTTACTAACCTGAATTTCTTAGTAAGAGAATAGGCTACTCATATAGTGCCTTACGTGCCTTACTAACCTGAATTTTTTAGTAAGATTTAGATCACTCGATCCTAAAGTTAAGAAAGTGGAGGATATAGGTGACTACATAGCAAACAACCAATATATAACCCCAAAAAAGGATATAATAAAATATAAATTCTAAACAGTTTTTATTTGTACACCACCCTCATATTATTTTAAGTAGCTTTCTCGAAAAAAGATTGCTTTTAATTTTTCCGCGACATCTTTCACCCACAAAAATTTAGACCCTCCTGAAAAAAGGTTCACCACCAACTCAAATTCCACCAACTCATGTTGGACAGCAGAAGATCGCCTAAAGATTTGTGTGTTAAAATCACGACAGGGACCCGTACAGCGACGCCGCCGCAGCAGCCCGGCCAGGTAGTCTCTCTCTAGGTGGAGCAGCCCGGCCAGGTAGTCTCTCTCTGGGTACAGCAACCCGGCCAGGTAGTCTCTCTCTGGGTGGAGCAACCCGACCAGGTAGTCTCTCTCTTGGTAGAGCAGCCCGGCCAGGTAGTTCTCTTCTCCTAAATTTTTGTGGGTAAAAGATGTCATGGAAAAATAATTGACAACTCAATTTCTTTAACAGGACAGCGTGAGCGCGCTCATTGCTGCTGATTATGGGCAAGATGTTAGCTAAAAAATCTTTGACTCACAGAGAGAGAGAGAGACAGACACAGTGTGTGTGTGTGTGTGTGTGTGAGAGAGAGAGAGAGAGTTACACACTCTCTGTCATGCTTCGTATAATGCGTCGTATAGCCTAGGTCATGCTTCGTATAGTGCGGCGATGGCTGTGACTCGTATCTTAACAGGACACACGAGGCAGAAGGGCGGAGCACACAGGAGAAGCGGAGCTCTAGATGGTGCAGGGTGCTCCTATGACCAGTGGTGTCCCGTAGCCCAGCCTCACTGTGGTGTCCCGTAGTCGTATAGAACGGCGATGGCTGTGACTCGTGTCTGGGAAGGACAAACGAGGCAGAAGGGCGGAGTTGTCCCGTAGCCACTTCGTTCTTAGTAAGAGAATAGGCTATCCATATAGTGCCATACTAACCTGAATTTCTTAGTAATGGAATAGGCTATTCATATAGTGCCTTACGTGCCTTACTAACCTGAATTTTTTAGTAAGATTTAGATCACTCGATCCTAAAGTTAAGAAAGTGGAGAATATAGGTGACTACATAGCAAACAACCAATATATAACCCCAAAAAAGGATATAATAAAATATAAATTCTAAACAGTTTTTATTTGTACACCGCCCTCAAATTATTTTTAGTAGCTTTCTCGAAAAAAGATTGATTGTAATTTTCCGCGACATATTTGACCCACACAAATTTAGACCCTCCTGAAAAAAGGTTCACCACCAACTCAAAATTCCACCAACTCACGTTAGACAGCAGAAGATCGCCTAAAGATTTGTGTGTTAAAATCACGACAGGGACCCGTACAGCGGCGACTCCGCAGCAGCCCGGCCAGGTAGTCTCTCTCTGGGTGGAGCAACCCGGCCAGGTAGTCTCTCTCTGGGTGGAGCAACCCGACCAGGTAGTCTCTCTCTGGGTGGAGCAGCCCGGCCAGGTAGTTCTCTCCTAAATTTTGATGGGTGAAAGATGTCGTGGAAAAATAATTGACAACTCGATTTCTTTAACAGGACAGCGTGAGCGCGCTCATTGCTGCTGATTTTGGGCAAGATGTTAGCTAAAAAATCTTTGACTCACAGAGAGAGAGAGAGACAGACACAGTGTGTGTGTGTGTGTGTGTGTGAGAGAGAGAGAGAGAGAGTTACACACTCTCTCTCTCTCTGTCATGCTTCGTATAATGCGTCGTATAACCTAGGTCATGCTTCGTATAGCGCGGCGATGGCTGTGACTCGTATCTGAACAGGACACACGAGGCAGAAGGGCGGATCACACAGGAGAAGCGGAGCTCTAGACGGTGCAGGGTGCTCCTATATCCAGTGGTGTCCCATAGCCCAGCCTCACTGTGGTGTCCCGTAGTTGTATAGCGCAGTGATGGCTGTGACTCGTATCTGGGCAGGACACACGAGGCAGAAGGGCAGAGGTGTCCCGTAGCCACTTCGTTCTTAGTAAGAGAATAGGCTATCCATATAGTGCCATACTAACCTGAATTTCTTAGTAAGAGAATAGGCTATCCATATAGTGCCTTACGTGCCATACTAACCTGAATTTTTTAGTAAGATTAAGATCACTCGATCCTAAAGTTAAGAAAGTGGAGGATATAGGTGACTACATAGCAAACAACCAATATATAACCCCAAAAAAGGATATAATAAAATATAAATTCTAAACAGTTTTTATTTGTACACCGCCCTCATATTATTTTAAGTCGCTTTCTCGAAAAAAGATTGCTTGTAATTTTTCCGCGACATCTTTCACCCACAACAATTTAGACCCTCCTGAAAAAATGTTCACCACCAACTCAAATTCCACCAACTCACATTAGACAGCAGAAGATCGCCTAAAGATTTTTGTGTTAAAATCACGACAGGGGCCCGTACAGCGGCGACGCCGCAGCAGCCCGGCCAGGTAGTCTCTCTCTAGGTGGAGCAGCCCGGCCAGGTAGTCTTTCTCTGGGTAGAGCAACCCGGCCAGGTAGTCTCTCTCTGGGTGGAGCAACCCGACCAGGTAGTCTCTCTCTGGGTGGAGCAGCCCGGCCAGGTAGTTCTCTCCTAAATTTTTATGGGTGAAAGATGTCGTGGAAAAATAATTGACAACTCGATTTCTTTAACAGGACAGCGTGAGCGCGCTCATCGCTGCTGATTATGGGCAAGACGTTAGCTAAAAAAACTTTGACTCAGAGAGAGAGAGAGAGAGAGAGAGAGACAGACACAGTGTGAATGTGTGTGTGTGAGAGAGAGAGAGAGAGTTACACACTCTCTCTCTCTGTCATGCTTCGTATAGTGCGTCGTATAGCCTAGGTTATGCTTCGTACAATGCGTCGTATAGCGCGGCGATGGCTGTGACTCGTATCTGGGCAGGACACACGAGGCAGAAGGGCGGAGGTGTCCCGTAGCCACTTCGTTCCTAGTAAGAGAATAGGCTATCCATATAGTGCCTTACTAACCCTGAATTTCTTAGTAAGAGAATAGGCTATTCATATAGTGCCTTACGTGCTTTACTAACCTGAATTTTTTAGTAAGATTTATGTCACTCGATCCTAAAGTTAAGAAAGTGGAGGATATAGACGACTACATAGGAAACAACCAATATATAACTCCCAAAAAGGATATAATAAAAGATAAATTCTAAAGTTTTTATTTTTACACCGCCCTCAAATTATTTTAAGTAGCTTTCTCAAAAAAAGATTGCTTGTAATTTTTCCACGACATCTATCACCCACAAAAATTTAGACCCTCCTGAAAATAGGTTCACCACCATCTCAAATTCCACCAACTCACGTTGGACAGCAGAAGATCGCCTAAAGATTTGTGTGTTAACTCCTTCAGACATATATGACGCGACCGCGTCATATGGCAGAGTGAACCAAAAACTCATATGACGCTACCGCATCATATGGAATTATTATATTGCCAGAAAATAAGTTTATGACGCTCTTGAGCAGGTCTTTTGGCTGGTAAGTTCCATAAGTTAGATGTACATGTGGAAACATCTAGCAACCCCCTAGCGTCCCTGCGAGGGCCCCGCGGGGGTAGAGAGAGTCAGTTTCTTCCCAGTAGCCAGTCTACTAGGTGGGTGTGCGCGGCCCATTAAACCAAGGGGCCTCCATTTTGCCCAGCCTGGCTGGTATTACCGCCCTAATATAACCCAACCGAAGTGCTATATCGTTGGGTTATCGATGGATTATTGTGTTAGTCTTGTTTAGGGTATAATAACCATGTTAGTGATGTGTTATGCTAGTCTGGTGTACGTGACCAAGGTGGGCTGCACGAGGGGCCATGGTTTCGCTTGTTTGTGGATCAATTTCATACAATATCGAGTCAATTATATTGCTCTTTATCAGTTCAAGTAGTGTATCTTACTTGTATTAGTGTTTCTTAGTGAAAACACTTTCATTACTGGTCGAGCATTCTCTGGTGTAGGCTACGTGACCAAGGTGGTGGAGCCGACGAGGGGCCATGCTTTTTGCCTATACGTTTCGCTTGTTTGTGGATCACTTTCATATAATATCAGTCAATTATATTGCTATTTATCAGTTCAAGTAGTGTATCTTAATTGTATTAGTGTTTCTTAGTGAAAAAACTTTCATTACTGGTCGAGCACATGTCGCCATGCTCCCTCAGCCCTGTGCATTTTTGCTCGATAATTTAGTGGTGGAAAGTGCTTGCATTTTTGCTCGATAATTTAGTGGTGGAAAGTGCTTGGGAGGTAAGTTTTTTATTGGCAAAAGCACTCTACATATACGGCTTGGTGGCCACGAGGGAATCTCAGCAGTGTGAGTAAGTACAGTCAACATTTTTATGTCGCCACGAGTAGGTGGAGGTGGTGGTGGTGGTGGTGGTGATGGTGCTGGCCACGAGTAGGTGGACGTGGTGGTGGTGGTGGTGGTGGTGGTGGTGATGGTCGTGGTGGTGGTGGTGATGGTCGTGGTGGTGGTGGTGATGGTCGTGGTGTATATACTGTATATATATATATATTATATATATATATAATATAATTCGTGTTTATGTATTGATGTATGTTATGCACCCTCCGCCTCCCCCTCCCTCCCCCATTATACCTCCTCCCCCATTACCCCCTGCCCCCCATATAAATATTACTAGGCTAGTATGTATTTATTATATATTATTATATTCCTCCCCCCTCCCCACCCTCCTCCCCTCCCTGCCCCCTCCCTCTCCCCCCTCCCCCTCCCCCCTCCCCCATTATACCCCCTGCCTCCCACTCCCCCATTATACCCCCCTCCCCCATTATAAACCCCCTCCCCCTCCCCTCCCCCTCCCTCCTCCCCTCCCCCTCCCCCTCCCCCTCCCCTTCTTCCCTGCCCCCCATATAAATATATATATTACTAGGCTAGTATCTATTTATTATATATTATTATTTTTGTTACTCCGTTTTTTGTTTTTTTTAAGACCCTCTCCCCTCCCCCTCCCCCTCCCACTCCCCCCATATATATACCTGTATATATATATATTTATTAAATTTGTTTTTTTCTAATTGTAAGAAAGTGTAAGATATATATATATATATCTGATTAAAAATATCTGTAGAATATATTTTCGTATGGATAATGTAGGAAGGTCGTGATTGCAGGGTTATTGATTAATCTGAATTATGCCCCCTCATGCCCTCCCCCTCCCCCCTCCCCTCCCTCCCCCATTATACCCCCTCCCCCTCCCTCCCCCATTATACCCCCTCCCCCTCCCTCCCCCATTATACCCCCTCCCCCTCCCTCCCCCATTACGCCCCCTCCCTCCCCCATTATACCCCCCTCCCCCTGCCCTCCCCCATTATCCCCCCTCGCCCTCCCTCCCCCCATTATACCCCCTCCCCCTCCCTTCCCCATTATACCCCCCTCCCCCTCCCTCCCCCATTATACCCCCTCCACCTCTTCCCCTTGCCCCCATATACAATATATTATTATTAGGCTAGTATCTATTTTTATATATATTATTATTATTCCCTCCCTCCCTCCTCCCCCTCCCCCCTCCCCCTTATATATTTATATATTTATATATAATATAATTCGTATTTATGTATTTATGTATGTTATGCCCCCTCCCCCTCCCTTCCCTTCCCCTCCCTCCCCCATTATACCCTCTCCCCCTCCCTCCCCCATTATACCCCCTCCCCCTCCTTCCCCCATTATACCCCCCTCCCCTTCCCTCCCCCATTATACTTCCTCCCCCATTATACCCCCTCCCCCTCCCTCCCCCATTATACCCCCTCCCCCTCTTCCCCCCCCCATATACAATATCTATTATTAGGCTAGTATCTATTTATTATATATTATTATTCTAGTCCCCCCTCCCCCTGCCCCCTCCCCTCCTCCCACTCCCCCTCCCTCCCCCTTTCCCCCATATATATATATATATATAATATATAATATATCTATATATATTATATATATGTATTTAATGTATTTATGTATGCCCCCTCCCCCCCCTCCTCCCCTCCCCCTCCCTCCCCCATTATACCCCCCTCCCCCTCCCTCCCCATTATACCCCCCCCCCTCTACCCCTGGCCCCCATATACATATATACTATTATAGGCTAGTATCTATTTATTATATATTATTATTCTCCTCCCCTCCCCCTCCCTCCCTCCTCCCCCTGCCCCCCTTCCCCTCCCCCATATATATATATATATATATATATATATATATATATATATATACAGATACTAAATTATTTATATTATTTATATAAATACTTATATATTTATATATATATATATATACCTATATATTATATTATATATATATATATATATATATATATATATATATATATATATATATACATAATATAATTCGTATTTATGTATTTATGTATGTTATACCCCTCCCCCTCCCCTCCCTCCCCCATTATACCCTCCCCCTCCCCCTCCCCCCCATATAATATTACTAGGCTAGTATCTATTTATATATTATATACTCCTTCCCCTCCCCCCTCCCTCCCCTCCCCTGCCGCCTCCCTCTCCCCCCTCCCCCTCCCCCCTCCCCCTCTTCCCCCCCCCATATAAATATTACTAGGCTAGTATCTATTTATTATATATTTTTATAATACTCCTCCCCCCTCCTCCCCCTCCTCCCCCTCCCCCTCCCCTCCCCCCCCTGCCCCTCCCCCTCTTCCCCCTGCCCCCCATATAAATATTACTAGGCTAGTATCTATTTATTATATATTATTATTTTACTCCTCCCCTCCCTCCCCCTCCCCCCCCCCTCCCCCTCCCCCCCTCCATATATATATATATATATTTTTATTATATATATATATAGATTATATATATCTGTATAATATAATTCGTATTTATGTATTTATGTATGTTATGCCCCCTCCCCCTCCCTCCCACATTATACCCCCCTCCCCCCCTCCCCTCACCCTCACCTCCCTCCTCCACCTCCCTCCCTCCCCCTCCCCCTCCCCCTCTTCCCCCTGCCCCCCATATAAATATTACTAGGCTAGTATCTATTTATTATATATTATTATTATACTCCTCCCCTCCCTCCCCCCCCCCCCCCTCCCCCCTCCCCCTCCCTCCCTCCTCCCCCTCCCCCTCCCCCTCCCCCTCCCCCTTCCCCCTGCCCCCCATATAAATATTACTATCTATTTATTATATTATTATTATACTCCTCCCCTCCCTCCTCCCCCTCCCCCCCTCCCCCTCCCCCTCCTCCTCCCCCCATATATATATGCTGTATATATATCTATTTTTTTTTTCTAATTGTAGATATATAATTATATATATATCTATATATAATATTATATATTATATCGTATTTATGTATTTATGTATTGTATGCCCCTCCCCCTCCCTCCCCCATTACCCTCCTCCCCCTCCCTCCCCCTCCCCTCCCTCCTCCCCTCCCTCCCCCTCCCCCTCCCCCTCCCCCCTCTTCCCCCTGCCCCCCATATAAATATTACTAGGCTAGTATCTATTATATTATATTATTATACTCCTCCCACCTCCCCTCCATCCCTCCCTCCCCCTCCTCCTCCCATCCCTTCTCCCCTCCCCCCTCCCTCTCCCCCTGCCCCCCATATAAATATTACTAGGAGTATCTTTATTAATATATTATTATTATACTCCTCTCCCTCCTCCCCTCCCCCCTCCCTCCCACCCCCCTCCCCCTCCCACCCTCCCCCTCTTCCCCCTGCCCCTATAAATATTACTAGGCTAGTATCTATTTATTATATATTATTATTATCTCCCTCCTCCCTCCCTCCTCCCCCTCCCCCCCCCCCCCCCCCCCCCCTCCCCCTCCCCCTCCCCCCCCTCCCCTCCCCTCCCCCCTCCCCCCCCCCCCATATAAATATTACTAGGCTAGTATCTATTATTATATATTATTATTATACTCCTCCTCTCCCTCCCCCCCTCCCTCTCCCTCTCCCCCTCCCCCTCCCCTCCTCCTCCCCCTCCCTCCTCCCCCTTCCCCTCCCCCTCCCTCCCCCGCTTTCCCCTGCCCCCCATATAAATATTACTAGGCTAGTATCTATTTATTATATAATATTATTATAGTCCTTCCCTCCCCTCCCCCTCCCCCCTCCCTTCCCCCATACATATATATATATATATATAAATATATATATATATATTTTTTTTTTTCTAATTGTAGATATATTATATAATATATAATATAATCGTATTTATGTATTTATGTATGTTATGCCCCCTCCCCCTCCCTCCCCCATTATAACCCCCTCCTCTCCCCTCCCCCCCCCTTCCCCCATATATATATGTATATAATATAATTCGTATTTATGTATTTATGGATGTTATGCCACCTCCCCCTCCCCCGCCCCCTCCCTCCCCCATTATACCCCCTCCCCCTCTTCCCCCTGCCCCCCACATAAACATTACTAGGCTAGTATCTATTTATTATATATTATTATAATCCTCCCCCCTCCCCTCCCTCCCTTCCCTCCCCCTCCCCCTCCTCCCCCTCCCCCCCTGCCCCTCTTTCCCCTGCCCCCCATATAAATATTACTAGGCAAGTATCTATTTATTATATATTATTATTATACTCCTCCTCTCCCTCCCCCCCCTCCCCCTCCCCCCTCCCCCTCCCTCCTCCCCCCTCCCCCTCCCCCCCCCTCCCCCTCTTCCCCCTGCCCCCATATAAATATTACTAGGCTAGTATCTATTTATTATATATTATTATTATACTCCTCCCCTCCCTCCTCACCCTCCCCGCCTCCCCCTCCCCTTCCCCCTCCCCCATATATATATATATATTTTGTTTTTCTTCTAATTGTAGGTTGATATATATATATATATATATATATATATATATATATATATATATATATATATATATATATATATATATATATATATATATATAAATATATATATATATAATTCGTATTTATGTATTTATGTATGTTATGCCCCTCCCCCTCCTCCTCCCTCCCCCATTATACCCCCTGCCCCTCCCCCCCTCCCCTCCCTCTTCCCCCCCCCCCCCCCCCTTCCTCCCCCTCTTCCCCCTGCGCCCCATATAAATATTACTAGGCTAGTATCTATTTATTATATATTATTATACTCCTCCCCCCTCCCCTCCTTCCCCCTCCCCCTCCCTCCCCCTCTTCCCCCTTCCCCCCATATAAATATTACTACGGTAGTATCTATTAATTATATATTATTATACTCCTCCTCCCTCCCTCTCCCTCCCTCCTCCCCCTCCCTCCTCCCCCTCCCCCTCCCTCCCCCTTTTCCCCCTGCCCCCCATATAAATATTACTATGTTAGTATCTATTTATTATATATTATTATTATACTCCTCTCCCTCCTCCCTCTCCACCCCCCTCCCCCCTCCCCCTCCCCCCTCCCTCCTCCCTCCCCCTCCCCCTCCCCTCCCTCCTCCCCCTCCCCATCCCTCCCCCTTTTCCCCCTGCCCCCCATATAAATATTACTAGGCTAGTATCTATTTATTATATATTATTATTATACTCCTCTCCTCCCTCCTCCCCTCCCTCCTCCCCCTCCCCCTCCCCCTCCTCCCCCTCTTCTCCCTGCCCCCCATATAAATATTAGTAGGCTATTATCTATTTATTATATATTATTATTATACTCCTGCCCTCCCTCTCCCCTCCCCCGCCCTCCCCCTCCCCATATATATATATATATATATATATATTTTTTTTTCTTTTCTAGTTGTAGATTGATATATATATATATATATATATATATATATATATATATATAGATATTTTTGTTCTTTTCTTTTCTGTTTTGTATTTTTTGTTATACCCCCCCCCTCCCATTACAGATCAGTTACACATCTTGTCTAGCGGGGTGTTTTGGGCTCATTTGGGCATATTCAGGCCCTCCTGCATGATAAATCAAGCATCTGCATGAAAAACAAATTAGTTAGCAAACAACTAGGCACTAAAAGCTTCAAAATGAGACCAGAACGAGATACGTAGCACTCGTGGTTTTCTTGCAGTGGTGCCACGAACATGGAAGTTTAGCATATATTGGTATATTTTTCCCAGCCATGCTCACTACTGGCTACACTGCCGGCCTCTCGAGAACACAGGGAACATGAGTTAATGGGCGGCGGTAAGCCCTGGGAGTCGGCTGTCTGGCCCGCTGCTCTCCCGGCCATTTGCACTCGATTTTAACCCTTTAAAAGCCTTAATAATGCTCCTAACTTGCTGCAAATTGGTGCACGACTTAAGTCGAGCGCCGCTCTTTAAGGGTTAAGCTACGATTCACGAAAAACACGTCTACTGTATATTTGTTTGCATATAATATTAAGTGTAACAATAACACATAGGATTCAAGTTACTTGTGTTGGCTTAAGGAATAAGTTGAATAATACATATAATTATGACCTCCACAATTTGTAATGTTCGGGGAGACGGCGCTTCAACCTCTCTCCTCTGTCCATCACATGCAAGCACCAACCCACCCGCACCCACACTAACACAGGATACAAAACACACACTCACACCCGATAACATAAAACGCACATCACATACAACGTAATGGGCACAAATCACTCACACATGATAACATAAAACGCAAACACACACACACACACACACACACACACACTGGTCCAGGCAAACTAGAAAAGGTATTAGCATTATTGAGGAAATGCTGCTGTCTTCAGTGCGTGCCATGGCCATCCTAAGATCATATTGATTGAATAGATATAAATTGTAAATGTTTACATTTAAGAACCCTTTATATATATTATATAATGTGTATGTGTTTCCAATGTTCACCGTAACATAATGATGGTGAAATAATACATATTAAATTTAATTCAAGGTAACATACACAGAGCTATAATATACTTTTAATTATGTTTGGAGGATAATTTAAACAATTCGAAGTAAAAATATAAAAGCCTAAACAATGTATATCAACTTTATAATAACATAACCAGATTGCTTGGATTATCGTTAATTGTTCAATTCGATGACTTTTTATAGTAAATCATTACAAAGGGTAGCGCCAAACTGTTTACTGATAATGGGAAGCCACAGTAATTAAGCTAGTAATTAAGAATCCACTGAGCAAAGTATAATGCAATAATCATAGCGTGTCATATTACATGTTAAGGTAGATTATCAATTGGTCAACCACAGTGCTGTGAATAGTGGTATGGAAGAAAACAATATTTACTCTAATATCGAAATTTGTTTTTATTACAAAGAAACACGTTTCGGCTCATCTAAAGTGTTTTCTCTAACTGAGCCGATATTATCTTGTCTTTATGATATATATATATTTGGTCATAATTTGGTCCAAGCTAGATTACAATGTGATCCAACTTGTGATGCGTGGATTGTAACATTCCGTTTCAATTACTTATATATTTATACGATTGTTCACGCTAACCAGGACGCCAAGGTTGGCAACTTTGAGTGTTTTGCAACGGAGCATATTCAATTATTTTCTATAACACATTGTATAAGGTAAATAATAGAATACGAGTTAATAATTGAGAATCAGTAAAGGTAAAAAGAACAGTATTATTAAAACACCAAAGTAATTTTTATGGACAGCTTTGAACACGATGATGAGGAAAATTATATATTCGGTTAGGAGAGAGAATGGGGAGAGAAAAAGAGAGAAGGGGAGAGATAGGGGAAGGCAGCAGAGAGAAGGGGAGGAGGGGGAATGGCAAGTGCGAAGGATATAAACTTGATTGTCTGTATATTAAATTCCATAAATAACGCAACACCTGATGTGTGTTACTTATGTGTGATCCGGCATGAGCTAATCTAATAATATAGCCTGTGTGTTATGTTAACATAACTTATTCTGCGTGCTGTTCCCGAACACACACACACACACACACACACGTTTGACTCCTCCTCCTTCCAACCTCTATATTAACCCCGCCCCTTTTATTACAAGCGATTAAAGGGCCATCTATTAAAAGATACGTAAACTAACACATTGCCTCAGGCCATGACAACAAGTTCTGTCGTAGACTGTACATGCTTAGATTGATATGCAGGATTCGAAACTGCATAATAAATCGTAGGCTTGTCCACCATTCTTTAACTGTCTTCGTAGCGCAATGGATAGATGCACTAAATTTCGGTGTGAGCATCCTAGGTTCGAATACCTGGACTGCCACACGTATTTGTTTTTGTTGTTGTTAGCTCTCATTGAGTGTAGATTGTGTTATTGGCGTAAGTGGTTGTGTGAAATGCAGTCTTCTATGATGTGTTTAATGGTATGGGGTGCTGTGCTACATCCCGGGCAGGCGTCGACAACGGAGTCATCCAGTCTCTTCTGATCGCTCAGGAGAGCTGGATGGTGTCCGCATCTGAGCCTGGCCAGGTGGACTCTGTCCTCGCGAGGAAGGGAGGATTCGGAAGGATGGATTTCAGGAGGTCGTGCATGCAGCTGCGTGTTGTCTGTGAGTGAGTGGATGGATCGGTGAGAGATATGAGTATGGATGTGCTTCTGGAAGTTGGTTCGGGGTGGGCAGGGAGGGAGAGCGGACAATAATTGTGTATTTGTTGATTTCATTAATTGAGTTTACCAATGCTAACATTTTTGTGGGTCCCTGTCGGGATTTTAACACACAAATCCTTAGGCGATCTTCTGTTGTCCAACGTGAGTTGCTGGAATTGAGAGCGATCGGAAATACTTTGATCCGAGAGCTCCGACCACCCCAGTCCATAGAGTACATATGACCTAGATACGAAAGAAGACGCCACAAATCTGTAAATAGGGATCTGCGCGTTCGAGAGATGGCAGCACGATCGCAAAGGACAATGGCAGGGGAGGGTCCCCACAAAGACATTATATTGACTATCCCTGTCCTTGGTCCTCATTAATTCGTAATAATCCCTACCTTGTACTAATAACGCTATTAATAATCAATTGAACATTATCCAGAGAGTCTGCAGACATGACATAGTTAAATAGACATAAGTAGAGGCTACTGTAAAGGCCAGTCATCGTGTAATTGTCGTCATTATGAGGAGGTACACAAACAAAACTCCTCCAACATCCGCCATTGTTGATGTGAGATTCGGGAGTTGCCAACGTCAATGGTGGGACAAAATATCCCTAGATGTCATAAGTATAAATGTCCAGTTTTAGTGCTACTTGACAAATTAACATCTACATAACATGTAACATACTAATATATATTCAAAATGACAATTTAATTCTTGTTGTGTTGCTTGAAGGGATACAGCTTGCATCATATATGAGTAGCCTATGTTTTATAGTGTATATGTATACTTAATGTTTTCATCTTGCTTATATATATATATAATGTATACTAAATAATTTACAAGTGTTTTTACCAACATTAATTAACTCTTAAATACGTTCCCTCTTTAATCTATTGCTCCCTCGTTTTGCGGATATTCCCTTAACTTTGTAAACACTGCAGCAAGCTAGCTGGCAGGCGCGCGCGGCGCACAGACTATCTATAATAAGGACAAGCCACTGAGGTGCTTTGGTTGTTGTACAGTACAAAAGTGCTTCCACCAAATCCCTAGGACGCGCGGAAAACTAACCGTGTGACGTCACGCTTTCGTGTCTAGGTTATAATATTATGTAGTCTATGCCCCAGTCAGACGACTCACCAAAAATAAATTCTGCTATATGACTTGAGTTGGCGGTGAACCTTTTTTCTTCGGGAGGGTCTAAATTTGTGTGTGAAAAATTTCGTGGAAAAATTGCAAACAATCTTTTGTCGAGAAAGCTAATTTATTCGAAGAGTGACACCCCATCATTTATCGATGACGGCTGAGTAAATGTTCGAGGGCGTCTCACAGGAAAATTTACCTCCCCCGTGAGAGAGAGAGAGAGAGAGTATTCTCTCTCTCTCTCTCTCTCTCTCACACACACACACTGTGTCTGTCTATGTCTGTCTGTCTCTCTCTCTCTCATAGAGAGAGACTACCTGGCCGGGCTGCTGCGGCGTCGCCGTTGTACGGGTCCCTGTCATGATTTTAACACACATCTGTAGGCGATCTTCTGCTGTCCAACGTGAGTTGGTGGCATTTGAGTTGGTGGTGAACCTTTTTTCAGGAGGGTCTAAATTTGTGTGGGTGAAAGATGTCGTTGAAAAATTACAAGCAATCTTTTTTCGAGAAAGCTAAATTTGTTGATACAATTGTAAAAACTAGGACAAATAAAAGAAAAACAATACAAATTCCATTTTATTTTCCGATTTACATTATACGAAGCATGACCTAGCTATACGACGAATTATATGAAGCATCACAATACCAGTTACTCCCATTAATTTTAGGTCACTTGATCCTAAAGTTATGAAAGTGGAGGATATACTGTAGGTGACTACATAGCAAACAACCAATATATAACCCCAAAAAAGGATATAATAAAATATGCTGTACAGACGGGATAGTTTTGCTTGATTTGGACATTGTCATTAAAATATTTGAGGAGTGTCATTACAATATTTGAGGAGCCAATGTTAGAGATGTTAAGGGATTATTACCTGGCTCAGGTCAGTCCGTAAGGAGTACGGACGGGATAGTTTTGCTTGATTTGGGCATAGTCCTAAAAATATTTGAGCTATCCATTTTTTGAATGAATATTTGATATCAGAATCAAATTATAATCCCATTGCAAAGTTTTGGTAAAGCTTGCTCTATTTCTGCCTGTTTTATGGATAGGATAATCCCGTAGGAAAAATCATCTTGCAACTGGCTTGTCCATAATACTTATATTAAGGAACATTGTGAATAGAGACTTCAACTCCGGCAAGTGAAATACTGGATAGGATGTGGTTTCCTATAAAAAAGAATCGTGTAGTACAATTTTATTATTATTTTTATTATTCTTGTTTGGCAAAAAGTACAAATAATTAATTGAAATAGGGTCGGATAGGTGAAAAGTGTTATTGCATTCACATTCCAACCTTACCTCAAACAATTTGCCCGCTACCCCATTAAATACTAATATTTGTGTTTGGTTTGCTGGGTTCCTACACCAAATTTAATTGTTTTGTTTATTTTTGTTCTCCTCCCGACTTGATTGGTACTGTCGTTGTATTTCAGCCATTGTGAATTTACCATAAACCAATTTCTTTCTTGTTAGGTAGAGTTTCATTACATTCCGATCAATAACCCGTCCCCCTGTACCTTTTCGGGGGAAGAAACCCGATAAATGCCTCGCATCATCGTATATAGTGGGAATTTTTTGAATCGGCAATGATTGTTAGGGTGTATAGGGGTATTGGAGGGGGTCTGTCTGATCATTATGTAGTAGTAGCTAAGGTTAGGATACAAAAGAAGTGGGTGAGGAGAGCTGGAGGGAGGCGAGAGAAAGGTGGAATGGTGAGGACGGTGGAGAGGTTACAGGAGTAGGAAATCAGGGAAGAGTACAGGCGAGCAGTAGAAAGACGACTAGGGGGGTTCGACCTGGAAGTTATGGAGGAAGTGGAGGAGATGAGCAAGGTGTTTAAGGGCTGGGAGCTGAGGAGGGTGCGGAAACGCCTGGGAAATCAAAGCCCCACCCATGGGCCTGTGCCTCTCAGCAATTATGAAGAGAAAGTTGAGGGGCAAGGGAAAAAGGTGACACTTTGGCTTCCAATCTTGGTAGATTGGGAGGTCAATCCACGGAAGGGACGCCGTCACTTGAGATCTAGAAAATATCTAAGTAAAAGGAACAGTCAGAGTAAGCTATGGGTATGGCAGAGAATGCTCAACTCTCACTCTGATAGACCAGCCCATCACCAGAAGTCAAGAAAGTTAGGGAAGGTAGCAAGGGAAACAGTAAGGGTGTGAAAAATAAGAATTATTATGTTCTCTCCACTAACCAACTCTACTCCTAAACTCGATTAATTAAATTAACAAACACATGTGGCAGTCCGGGGATTCGAACCTAGGATGCTCACACCGAAAATCAACACACTTATGCATTGCACCACGAAGACAGTTAAACTAAAAAGAATACTGCACAAGCCTACGATTTATTATGCAGTTTCGAATCCTGCATACCAATCTTAGCATGTACAATATCCCAACTGCACTATCGGAGGGAGAACGCTAGCCGAGAAGCAAGAGAGAGTCGAAAGATGGAGGGAGTACTTCAATGAGTTGCTAAATGTAAGGAATGAAGAGCCAGCAAACATAGTTGGATATGGTATGGGAGGGAGAAGAAGAGAAGTTGGGGAGGAGGAGGTGGTGATCAGGAGGTCAGAAGTGTGGGAAGCCATGCCAAGAGTAAAGTTGGGGAAAGCACCAGGAACAGATGGAGTGTGTGGGGAAATGTTGAGTTATGTTGGTGAGATAGTGATCGAAGGGGTATGGAAAATGTGCAAACTAGCAAGGGAGAAGGGGAGTGCACTTACCAATGTAAGTAGCGGGGTACCCCAGGGATCGGTACTAGGACCAATTCTCTTTCTAATTTACATCAACGACATAGATGAGGGTCTCACCTGTACAATCTCAAAATTTGCTGACGATACAAAAATTGCAAATAGCGTACTCTCAAAAGAACAAGTTGACGATATGCAACACAATCTAGATAAATTGTCATGTTGGGCCCAAATTTGGCAAATGAGTTTCAATGCGGATAAATGTAAAGTACTACATGTCGGATACCTAAATGAGAAAGCAAACTATTCGATGAATGGCACTCAGCTTAAGAATATAAACAGAGAAACCGATCTGGGAGTAACAATATCGAGTAACCTAAAACCGAGTCAACAATGTTCAGAAGTTGTTAAGAAGGCAAACAAAATAATTGGCTTTATAGGCAGGTCATTTGAGTAAAAATCCAAAGAAGTTATCCTAACCCTTTACAATTCCTTAGTCCGCCCTCTTCTGGAATACTGCGTTCAATCCTGGTGCCCTTATTACCAAAAAGATATAAACAAGCTAGAACGAGTTCAACGTAGAGTTACCAAAATGATACCTAGCCTAAAGAACAAACCATACGAAGAGCGTCTTAGAGAATTAAATCTATTTCCTTTAACCCAGCGCAGATTAAGAGGTGACTTAATTCAAGTGTTCAAAATCATCAAAGGCATCGACAATATGAACTGTAGTAAGTACTTCATTATCGACCAATCTAATTACACGCGGGGAAACGGTTGCAAAATTATTGGTAAATCTTTTAACTCACACGAATCTAAGAATTTCTTCTTCAATCGAGTTGTCAACTTGTGGAATGGGCTTCCCCGAAACGTTATAGACTGCATCACCGTTGATTCATTTAAACTCCGCCTAGACAAATATCTCTCATCAAACCCGCGACTGACTGCGTTTGTAAATGAATAACTTTATTTTATGCCCCCCTCAGTTACTAACCCATCTGTCCTCTACTAACTTCCTAATCCTGCCACGGACATTAGTTCCAGGGCAGTAATTCCCTTTCCAATGTTCCCATACCCACTCTAAACCACTGTTTGGACACTTGATCCTCAGTGTTTTGGA
This sequence comes from Paralithodes platypus, assembly GCA_032716605.1. Classification (NCBI taxonomy): domain Eukaryota; kingdom Metazoa; phylum Arthropoda; class Malacostraca; order Decapoda; family Lithodidae; genus Paralithodes; species Paralithodes platypus. The sequence goes on along the minus strand of CM064577.1, from coordinate 43,635,298 downwards.
GGACAAGCAACCTAGAAGGGTCACTAGACCTGTTGTTGCTTGATTTCCTTTGTAGTCCTTTGTACTTTGTACTTTGTACTTTGTACACCCGATGACTGGAAGACTAGCATAATAGTCCCCCTATATAAGGGCAAAGGGGAAAGAGGAGTGTGTGGTAACAACCGAGGAATATGTCTTCTAAGCGTAGTAGGGAAGGTATACAGTAGGGTAGTGATTGAGAGAGTGAGAGTGAGAACGGAGAAATGGATAGGCGATGAGCAGGGAAGTTTCAGGAAGGGAAGAGGATGTGTAGATCAGATTTTTACCTGGAGAAATATCTGGAGAAGAAATAAAAGGTGTATGTTGCCTTTTATGGACATGGAGAAGGCCTATGACAGAGTGGACAGAGAAGGTTTGTGGAAAGTACTTAGATTATACGGAGTAGATGGCAAGTTGCTGAAAGCAGTGAAGAGCATGTATAAGGGTGCAAAGGCGGCAGTACGTGTGGAGAGTGAGCAGAGCGAGTTCTTTGACCGGAATGTTGGTTTGAAACAGGGGTGTGTGATGTCCCCGTGGTTGTTCACTGTATATATGGATGGAGTCATGAAAGAAATAATATGAAGAGCAGTGGAGGTTGGTGTATCGCTGAAAAGGGAAGGAATTGAGTGGAAGCTACCTATACTGCTGATTGCGGATGATACAGTTCTGATGAGTGATAATGAATGGGAGTTGCAGGGTCCAGTAAATGAGTTTGGAACAGTGTGCGAAAAATGGAATTTGAAGGTAAATGCGGGGAAGAGCAAAGTTATGGTCTTCGAAAGGGGTGAAGTCACAGAGTGTGAGGTGAAGCTGAACGGTCAGGCTATGGAGATCGTCAACTCTTTTAAGTATCTGGGCAGTGTGTTGAGTAAAGATGGGACTATGGATGAAGAAGTGCGGAAGAGGGTACAACAGAGGAAGAGGGTTGTAGGAATGCTGAAAGCAGTAACAAGAAATATGGTGGTCAGTATGGAAGTGAAGAAGTCCTTGCATGACAGTGTGGTAATCCCGACACTGACTTACGGAAGTGAAGCATGGACGTTGGTTGAGAGACTCAGACCAAGAGTGAGAGCAGTGGAAATGAATTACTTAAGAAGTGCGTGCGGAGTTACATGGAGGGATAGACAGACGAATGAGGACGTAAGACGGAGGTGTGGTGTGGAGGTAGATGTGCTGGAAAGTGTAAAAAGGAACAACTTGAGATGGTTCGGCCATATGGAACGTATGGAAAACGAGAGAATGACTAAGAGGGTGTATGAGAGCGAGGTGGAGGGACAGAGAGGGAGAGGTAAACCGAAAAAGAGGTGGAAGGATGGAGTGAGGAAGTATATGAACGAAGGCGGTGCTGGTTGGGGGGAGGGGCGTCGCCTGACTGGGGACAGAGGTGCATGGGGGCGGTTCGTTCGTGGCCACCCCTTCGGGAATCGCGGCGTCAGGCTAAAGATAGATAGATGGATTGCATTTTTTAAATGTTGACAGATTCATGATCTATCAATTTTTAACTTCTTCTTGACGATGGAACTTGTCGATGCTTCACTGATTGACCCCTCCAGGGCTGCTTGGTTCACCTCAATATCCGATTGTGATCCTGCACTTTTATGATGGTTGGTGTAACTGGCGAAGAAGGCCCTTGCTCATCCATGACTGAGATCCACAGTCCTGGAACTGACCGAGTCCCATCATCCAAGGGTACATTAGTTGACTGTCACCTGAAAAGTGTGGCCAAAAAAATATACATAAGTTTTCTTTTTAATGCATATATAAAGTGAATTGTAGCATGATTTATTAGTATACAATAATTCCCTAAATACACAAAACAAAATTGAATTTATTTTCAAATTCAAATTTTGTGTATTTACCTGGGCGGAACGTATCCTGAAGGACCGGGAATAGGACAGGCAGCACTTACATCCTGTGAAGGCTTTGAAGGGCGTGACTTTCTGGCATCCTCTCCCAGCTCCATTAACCCTTATTTAGCGGGGTCGGACTTAAGTCCGATACGAAAAAATTGGACTAAATGGCGGGGTCGGACTTAAGTCCGTGGGCGTATTCCCGCCCTAATTTAGGTGGAAAGCGAAACTTGGTGGTCAGGCGGTGTACTACAAGGGCCCACCCACACATCCCCACTGCGTGACCGTGACTAAGTGACCCTCAAGCAGCCATAATGGAAGGTCAAGATTTGCCCGTGTTCGATTCGGTGGCCGCCATCCCTAGTGCGTCGCGCCACCCTACTAACCACGCCCGGCTTACCACCCAGGAACTAGATATCATGCTGAACTCTTCAGAACTTTCTAATAAGCTGTTGGATGAAACCGTCGAAGGTCTGGGTGAGAGTTTTGGTAATGTGGATGACTCGGAAGACGAAAATAACTCGATCATAGGCTTTCACCCCAAGCATAATTTGCGTGGGGTGGATGTTGTGGTTGATATTGGACAGACCCTTGAGCAAATTGGAGACGTTCCTGACGAAGAACATGCTGGTGTGGGTGTTGGTAAGTACAATTTATATTTTATAATTGCTTGAAAATGTGATTGCAAGCATTTTATCACCTTACGAGCGGCTGGTGGAGTATATTTCACTGTGCCGCCCAGCGGGTTTTTTTTTACCCTAAATGGGGTTGTTCCGTGCTCTTTTTCATGCATAAACAAGACCCAGAGCGTAATACAAGTATGTATCCTGAAAGTGCGTAAATTGAGCTTTCCAATGACACCCGAACCATCCTTTTACGATCACTGGTTGTCTTTCAACGATCGTAAAACACGAGTGAAAAAACCCTAAAATACGGTAATTTCCTTATATAATTCCCTGTGTGGCGAGCGGTCTTGAGGTAATGTATGCTCCTAATCACCGCTCCGCTCTCTCTCAGAGCACATTACGTCCTCAAAATTGCACTCTACAAGAAATTTCCTTTGCATTTTATAGCGTATTATTTGTAGGCCGTTCGGTAAATTTCTTACGGTAATACAAACAACGAAAGATTGAATATTTGTGCTTGGCATTATATGATTGTGGAGAACAGATGTAGACCTACCGTATATATTATGTTTTCATATATATGATACATGTGTAACATTTTTATATTATCACGACTCTCTCTCTCTCTCTGTCTCACTCTCTTTGTTTGTACTCCTTACGATACTGCCAATCCTTCTTCTATTCAACAGCTGAGCTCTGGAACTCTTTCCCAGAATCAGTCTTTCCCTCTTCCTATGACTTACATTGCTTCAAACTAAGTGTGTCCCGACATTTTGGCTCGAACGTCTCTTGATTTTGTCCATGTCACTCTTTCAACTCTGGGCACTCGCTACAGGCAGTTCTGCCTTTTGTCACCCTAACTTACATAGGTAAACAAAACAAAAAACACCATGAAGAAATATACATATTTGTTTCAAACACTTTGCTGTAAAAAAATTCAACATCAGCAACGTGAACATGGGATATTTCCACCAGAATATCTTTATGTTCTCACTGAAATGTGGGACGGCAAAAATGTCTTTACCATCTTCACTGTTCAAGTAAATGCCTTTTTGGCATGACTGGCCAAGGTTAATTCAGGAGCACGTAAACAGCAAAGACACGAAATTTCAGAAGGAATCAGCCAACATTATTTTGTCCATGTATTTCTGTGTAGCAGCTTCTGAAATGGTTAGTTATTATAAAACAATGACTGGTGAGCAGTATGTGTGAGGCGGTATATGTAGCCACTCTTGCCACGTGAATGACATACACACACGCAGTCACACATATATACACACAGTCACGGGTATTGATCGATTTGTCCTCACACACATGAATACACACCGTAACATGTACTGTACGCTCGAGTGTACAAAGGAGTACAAAGAAAATAAAGCAACAACAGATCTAGTGACCATTCTAGGCTGCTTGTCCTCCAAAACACTGAGGATCAAGTGTCCAAACAGTGGTTTAGAGTGGGTAAGGGAACATTGGCAAGGGAATTACTGCCCTGGAACTAATGTCTGTGGCAGGATTAGGAAGTTAGTAGGGGACAGATGGGTTTGTAACTGAGGGGGGGATAAAATAAAGTTATTCATTTACAAATGCAGTCAGTCGCGGGTTTGATGCGAGATATTTGTCTAGGCAGAGTTTAAATGAATCAACGGTGCTGCAGTCTATAACGTCTCGGGGAAGGCCATTCTACAAGTTGACAACTCGATTGAAGAAGAAATTCTTAGATTTGTGTGAGTTAAAAGATTTACCAATAATTTTGCAACCGTTTCCCCGCGTATAATTAGATTGGTCGATAGTGAAGTACTTACTACAGTTCATATTGTCGATGCCTTTGATGATTTTGAACACTTGAGTTAAGTCACCTCTTAATCTGCGCTGGGTTAAAGGAAATAGATTTAATTCTCTAAGACGCTCTTCGTATGGTTTGTTCTTTAAGCTAGGTATCATTTTGGTAACTCTACGTTGAACTCGTTCTAGCTTGTTTATATCTTTTTTGGTAATAAGGGCACTAGGATTGAACGCAGTATTCCAGAAGAGGGCGTACTAAGGAATTGTAAAGGGTTAGGATAACTTCTTTGGATTTATGCTCAAATGACCTGCCTATAAAGCCAATTATTTTGTTTGCCTGCTTAACAACTTCTGAACATTGTTGACTCGGTTTTAGGTTACTCGATATTGTTACTCCCAGATCGGTTTCTCTGTTTACATTCTTAAGCTGAGTGTCATTCATCGAATAGTTTGCTTTCTCATTTAGGTATCCGATATGTAGCACTTTACATTTATCCGCATTGAAACTCATTTGCCAAATTTGGGCCCAACATGACAATTTATCTAGATTGTGTTGCATATCGTCAACTTGTCCTTTTGAGAGTACACTATTTGCAATTTTTGTATAGTCAGCAAATTTTGAGATTGTACAGGTGAGACCCTCATCTATGTCGTTGATGTAAATTAGAAAGAGAATTGGTCCTAGTACCGATCCCTGGGGTACCCCCTACTTACATTGGTGGAATAGTTGCTCGAGACTCTCAGGGTGATAAACATCAAAACAACGTAACAAGATTCAGTTTTCACCACTCTCAAGCTGATTGAATGTATGTGATCAAATTTTAGTTATTATTGTACTAATAGTATTTAAGGGGATACAACATGTAATGTATAATTATACAAACCTTTTGCATGCGAAATACATCTGGATGGGGTTACTCGCGTGTGTGATTTAAACCGCCGGGGAGGAAGAGTTATGTATAATTGAAACATACAGTATATATTAATAATTACTACAGAACGATCCACCATCTATGTTTTCTCTTTTGATATTTTTGTAATTGCCATTAAAGCCACATTAAGACAATGGCTATAAGCTTTTCTAATGGCTGGCTTTTAGTTATTTAAAATTTGACTTCAGAAGCCATCAGCCCTTGAGGATCATTAAGTCAGCAGACTGTAAGTCAAGAATAACATCAGGACTGAAGCCCCTTTTCAATAACTCCAGTCCCTTGAATGGCTGGCGTAAGGATCTCGATATCTTACCTAGTCGTGATCTTTTATAAATACGGACGTGAAAATAGTTTTCATTGATGAATGGAAGTTCACTTACTGCATACGCTGGTGCGCGCAAAGACATAAACCATAGACAGGGTATGGATGGATATCCGGTATTGTTCTGGCTGGAATTGCACTCTATTGAACACATCGACACTGAATAACAGAATGGAAACAGTTTGGGCATTGGTGTAGTTGTTAACTTATTTTTCCACTTGATGTGTGAATTACAGTAAATTAATGCATCATATTATGCATGCTTCGTCTAGATGTTTTGTATAGTCAAATTATATTTATAATTATTTAAAGACAAACATTGGTTTGTGATTAGCTTTTGAAACACAGCTGAAAATTGTTTTGGGTATAAAGACTACAGGAAAGCATATCAAATAACTTTATTAGTACCTTCTGTGGCAATCCTGGTTTGCACAAATTCACTCGATACGTGATTTCTCGCGGACTCGGATGAGGAAACTGGCATGAGACTGATTTGTTATTATTTATTTATTTTATTTATTCATATTTTTAGTATTGATAATACGGAAATGTACAATGAATCTCGTATGTCAAGCTTGAGAGGCCGTCTGCTTTGTTTTACTAGAGTAGAACAGAAAGGTAAAACTAAGTTTACACAATATCTCTAGCTCTGTTATTATATTTTGTACTAATCTAAAAAACTTAACTCTTTCTTTACCCTTAGTATTGTACAAACATACATACACACACAGAGTGCGTCATATTAGTTAGCTCCTTTCCCTAGCAGAACTTCCAGTTACATGCCTGACCGTCCCAGATTGCAATACTAGTTTTGTTTCGGATTTACTTCTCTCTCTCTCTCTCTCTATATATATATATATATATATATATATATATATATATATATATATATATATATATTCTAATAGTTGGCAGAATATAATGAACATGTTACCTGTACTGAATGGGTTGACCTCCAAAGAAGAATAACACGAGGTAATGATGACAATATATGGTTACAAGTAGCCTAATAAGGACCGTCAGATCTGTTGTTACTTGTCTTCCCTGTCTTATCACAACAGGTATATGTATTGATGAATAAAGATTCATAAATATGCGTGGTCGAGGATTTCACCTATTTCTAATTATGGAAGCATATCTTTGGAAACGAACTAGTGAATTTAACGGTCTATATATCAACTAAAAACAATATATACTATTTGTTGAAAAGTAAGTTTCATCCAAAAATCAATCCTGAATTATAATTGTACAAAGAAAAAGTTAGGCGGGTCCACACATTTTTATGATTGACTGTACATACCTAGACTTTAGGTCCCATGACTGCGTTCTTTAGTCACCTTAACCCTTTCAGTAACGGCGACGTCATTGTATGTGTTCTAGCTATATTTAGAGGATTTTGCGCAGTATAAGAAGGATCTGTGGTAGTAAAAAGGGTTAAGTGAGATAGTTTGAAGACAGATAATTGCTGAAGGCCGTTTTGAAACTTAATACAATCGTCTAATTATATATGCCAGAATAAATATAAAAGGACGGAACCGGTACTGAAAGGGTTAACCCATTCAGTACCGGTGACATTTTTGTCATTACATTCTGGCAACTATTAGACTACTTGATTCAGCGTTGGAAGGACGTCTACCAAATACACGGCTACAGACTCTCTCAAATAATCCTTTCAACTACCATATATCCATCCCAAGCTTCATAAAATCGTCATAATATAGGTGAAATTAAATTAGAAATCCGTTGCCGGTACAGAAGAGGTTAAGGTGAGATATGGTTTGTCTGGAACACCTTCTTCCTCATGCTTAGCCCCATTAGTTTTGAGATTTAAAGACATTAGCTCCATTAGTTTGGTGATTTAAAACTCTGTTGTACCATTTAAGTTTCTATAATTTCCTGTCGAGCGATAGCATGTCGGTAATTAAGGAAAAACAAAAATATACCGAAAATGTACAAATTTATCACGAAGGGTGGTTTTGTGGGTATTTTTGTTTATTTTATTATTATTATCTGTTTTAGCTTGATGGAGGTCTTGGGGGGGGAAACTAAAAATACAATATATATGTGTATAAATTAAACAATATATATACACATCTCCCCTTAAGTCAAGTTGGCAGTAATTGGCATACAGTTTAGATGAGAAGGTAAATCATTTCAGAAGGAAGGGCTTACTGTATAATTATGCACAAATCTAACTTGTTTTCAGATATCTTGTACCTTTTCAAGTTTTTCTTCACTCCTAAGAAAGAAATGTATACGTTTTCCTTTGGTTCTAATAGCGTAATCTTTATTCAAGGTTAGCACTGAAATTTGAAATGCGGGTTTATGTAGAGATACGATCATTAATGTGGGTGTATGTACAGTAACGATGATTAATGTGGGTGTATGTACAGTAACGATGATTAATGTGGGTGTATGTGCAGTAACGATCATTAATGTGGGTGTATGTGCAGTAACGATCATTAATGTGGGTGTATGTACAGTAACGATCATTAATGTGGGTGTATGTGCAGTAACGATCATTAATGTGGGTGTATGTGCAGTAACGATCATTAATGTGGGTGTATGTACAGTAACGATCATTAATGTGGTGTATGTGCAGTAACGATCATATGTGGGTGTATGTGCAGTAACGATCATTATGTGGGTGTATGTACAGTAACGATCATTAATGTGGGTGTATGTACAGTAACGATCATTAATGTGGGTGTATGTACAGTAACGATCATTAATGTGGGTGTATGTACAGTAACGATCATTAATGGGTGTATGTACAGTAACGATCATTAATGTGGGTGTATGTACAGTAACGATCATTAATGTGGGTGTATGTGCAGTAACGATCATTAATGTGGGTGTATGTACAGTAACGATCATTAATGTGGGTGTATGTACAGTAACGATCATTAATGTGGGTGTATGTACAGTAACGATCATTAATGTGGGTGTATGTGCAGTAACGATCATTAATGTGGGTGTATGTGCAGTAACGATCATTAATGTGGGTGTATGTACAGTAACGATCATTAATATGGGTGTATGTACAGTAACGATCATTAATGTGGGTGTATGTACAGTAACGATCATTAATGTGGGTGTATGTACAGTAACGATCATTAATATGGGTGTATGTACAGTAACGATCATTAATGTGGGTGTATGTACAGTAACGATCATTAATGTGGGTGTATGTACAGTAATGATCACTAATTTGAGTGTACGTACAGTTACGATCACTAATTTGGGTGTATGTAGAGTTACGATCACTAATGTGGTGTATGTAGAGTAACGATCACTAATGTGGTGTATGTACAGTAACGATCACTAATTTAGGTGTATGTACAGTAACGATCACTAATTTGGGTGAATGTACAGATACGATCACTAATGTGGTGTATGTAGACTCGAGTAACGATCACTAATTTAGATGTATGTACAGTTACGATCACTAATTTGAGTGTATGTACAGTTACGATCACTAATGTGGTGTATGTAGAGTAACGATCACTAATTTAGGTGTATGTACATTGTAGAGTAACAATCACTAATTTAGGTGTATGTACAGTAACGATCACTAATGTAAGTGTATGTACACTTGTACAGTAACGATCACTAATTTGAGTGTATGTAGAGTTACGATCACTAATGTGGTGTATGTACAGTTACGATCACAAATTTGGGTGTATGCACAGTTACGATCACTAATTTGGGTGTATGTACAGTAACGATCACTAATTTGGGTGTATGTACAGCTACGATCACTAATTTGGGTGTATGTACAGTAACGATCACTAATTTGGGTGTATGTACAGTAACGATCACTAATTTGGGTGTATGTACAGCTACGATCACTAATTTGGGTGTATGTACAGTAACGATCACTAATTTGGGTGTATGTACAGCTACGATCACTAATTTGGGTGTATGTTCAGCTACGATCACTAATTTGGGTGTATGTACAGTAACGATCACTAATTTGGGTGTATGTACACTGTACATACACCCATGTACATACACTGTACATGTCGTAGACTGTACATTGTACAGTCTATGACAGAACTGCTGTCATGGCCTGAGGCAATGTATTAGTTCACTTATCTTTTAATAGATGGCCCTTTAATCGCTTCTAATAAAAGGGGGCGGTTTTAATATAGAGGTTGGAAGGAGGAGGAGTCAAACGTGTGTGTGTGTGTGTATGTGTGTGTGTGTTGTAGAACAGCACGCGGAATAATTTTATTTTAACATAACACACAGGCTATATTATTAGATTAGCCAATGCCGGATCAAAAATAAGTAACACACATCAGGTGTTGTGTTATTTATGGAATGTAATATACAGACAATCAAGTGTCTATCCTTCGAACTTCCCATTCCCCCCTCCTCCCCCTCTCCCTTTCACCGCAACTCTCCTTCACCCGCTCTCTCTCCCTCTCTCTCTCTCTCTCTCTCTCTCTCTCTCTCTCATGGATGTAAATGATGCCCTCTAAAATACGCAGATTAATACTATGCGATTGTTTTGAATTTACATATACATTAATAAATGTTAGGGATGACTAAAATAACAAACATATAATTATTGATTAGGAATAGGATAACTAGCGAGGCAGCGAACAACACCTGTTGCTCGCTGCCTCGCTAGTTATCCTATTCCTACTTAAGCTACGATTCCCGAAGAACACGTCTATATTTGTTTGTATATACAGTATATTAAGTGTAACAATAACACTTAGGATTAAAGTTATTTGTGTTGGCTTAAGGAATAATTTGAATAATACATATACTTATGACCTCTACAATTTGTAATGTTTGGGGAGACGGCGCTAATTCAACCTCTCTCCTCTGTCCATCACATGCAAGCACCAACCCACCCACACCAACACTAACCCAGGATACAAAACACACACACACACACACACCCGATAACATCAAACGCACATTACACACATGATCACATACAACGAATTCGGCACAAATCACTCACACACACACACACACACACACACACACACACACACACACTGGTCCAGGCAAACTAGAAAAGGTATTAGCATTATTGAGGAAATGCTGCCATGGCCATCCTGAGCCTTACGACGTATACAGACTAATAACACACATAAAGCCACTACAACAACTTTGTCTCTCTCCAACACCCCTTCTCCCCTCTCTACACTCTTCAGAAAATAGGAACAGTAGAAAGTAGCTACGAGGTGCCGTTGTAAAGGCTTATCCTTGAATACCTTCACCTGACCTGACCCCATCCGGGATTTAGCTGGTTCACAAGGGTGTGTGACATGAACCCAATAGAGAATTTGTGGGCCATCATGTCATGGAGTGGAATGTGGTCCAGGTTAGGATTGGAAAGGACGGGAGGAGTGGAATCGGGTGTCGGGGGGGGGGGGAGGGGGGGGGAGTTGTCCGTCGCCGCCCTAATATAAGTTGGATTTTTTTAAATCAGCTCCAACGAGAATACAGGAGGTAGTTGATGCAGCTTGTGGATGGAGATCATATTGATTGAATAAATATAATTACATTTAAGAAACCTTTATATATATATATTACTAGCAGGGGTACCCGGCGTTGCCCGGGCAATCACCATAATCACCATCACTACTACCACCACTACTACTACCATAATCACCATCATCAATCACTACTACCACAATCATCACAATACTACTACTACCATAATCACCGGCCTCCACCTCCCTGTGCCTCATTAAACGGCGACCTCGATTTCGGCCGCTAAATGACCTCCGATTTTGGATCTGACCTCACCCCATTTTGGGGGCCTGCGAACAACTTTCGTTCCATACACCTTTTCGATCGGAGGCCTCCTTCTGCCCCAACGGCCATTTTGTTCAGGGTTTTTTCATTTTTTTTCAATTTCGGCCTCGAAACGACCTCCGATCGTGGCCTCGCCCCCTCTATGACCTGACCCAGGTCAATTGACACCCACATGCAAAGTTTCAGCTCCCCAGGTCCAAAACTGCGGCAATACTACTACTACCATAATCACCGGCCTCGACCTCCCTGTGCCTCATTAAACGGCAACCTCGATTTCGGCCGCTAAATGACCTCCGATTTTGGAACAATACTATTACTACCATAATCACCGGCCTCGACCTCCCTGTGCCTCATTAAACGGCGACCTTGATTTCGGCCGCTAAATGACCTCCGATTTTGGATCTGACCTCATCAGTACCCACATTTTGGGGGCTGCGAACAACTTTCGGACCTCATCCGTACCCCCATTTTGGGGGGCTGCGAGCAACTTTTGTTCAATACACCTTTTCAATCGGAGGCCTCCTTCTGCCCCAAAGGGCAATTTTTTTCAAATGTTTTTCAATTTGTTTTCAATTTCGGCCTCGAAACGACCTCCAATCGTGGCCTTGCCCCCTCTATGACCTGACCCAGGTCAATTGACACCCACATGCAAAGTTTCAGCTCCCCAGGTCCAAAACTGCAGCCGCCTATTAAGAACGCACAGACACACAAACTGATTTAATAACATAGCCAATTTCGGCCTCGAAACGACCTCCAATCGTGGCCTTGGCCCCTCTATGACCTGACCCAGGTCAATTGACACCCACATGCAAAGTTTCAGCTCCCCAGGTCCAAAACTGTGGCCGCCTATTAAGAACGCACAGTCAGACAAACAGACAGACACACAAACTGATTTAATAATATAGATACTAGCAGGGGTACCCGGCATAGCCCGGGTACTACCACCACTACTACTATCATACTCACCATCATCAATCACTACTACCACAATCATCACAATACTATTACTACTATAATCACCGGCCTCAACCTCCCTGTGCCTCATTAAACGGCGACCTCGATTTCGGCCGCTAAATGACCTCCGATTTTGGATCTGACCTCATCAGTACCCCCATTTTGGGGGGCCGCCTATTAAGAACACACAGACAGACAGACAATCGAAAATATTATATAGATAGATAGATAGATATAGATATAATGTGTTGTGTTTCCAATGTTCACCGTAAGATAATGATGGTGAAATAATACATATTAAAATAATTCAAGGTAACATACACAGAGCTATAGTATACTTGTAATTATGTTTGGAGGATAATTTAAACAATTCGAAGTAAAACTATAAAAGCCTAGACAATTTATATCAACTTTAAAACAACATAACCAGATTACTTGGATTATCGTTAATTGTTCAATTCGATGACTTACTTTATAGTAAATTATTGCAATGGGTAACGCCGAATTGTTTAGGGATAATGGGAAGCCACAGTAATTAAGCTAGTAATTAAGAATCCACTGAGAATAGTATAATGCAATAATCATAGCGTGTCATATTACATGTTAAGGTAGATTATGAATTGGTCAACCACAGTGCTGTGAATAGTGGTATGGAAGAAAAAAAGATTTACTCTAATAAAAAAAAAAAATTTATTACAAAGAAACACGTTTCGTCTCATCTAAAGTGTTTTCTCTAACTGAGCTGATATTATCTTGTCGTTATGATTTATATATTTGGTCGCACAACATACCAACCGCCATAAATAAAAAACGGAGTAAATCGCGCCTAAAGTTTGCCGACTTTGAAAACGCTGTACCAATTAGACCCAATTAAGCAGAGAGGTGACAGTGGTATACAAATCTTCAGAACATTATTATCTAACCACATAACTAAAAATAAAATAAAAAATCGCTTATCATTCTGAGTAACGGGAGTGGGAATGCAAAAATCCCAAACTTGTATAACCCCATAAGAATGCAATACTGTAGAAACATTGAGAATATTAATATGTACTATAAAAAATACATAATATTAATAGCACTGAATAATAATAATACATGGAAGAGTAGGGTAAGATACAGAAAAGAAAAACAAATCGCTTAATATTCTGAGTAACGGGAGTGTGAATGCAAAAATCCCAAAATTGAATAACCCCATAAGAATGCAATACTGTAGAAACATTGAGAAAATGAACATGTACCGTATTATTAAAAAATACATAATTAATAGCGCTGAATAAAAATAAGACATGGAAGAGTAGGGTAAGATAAAAAAAATAATAAATAAATAAACAACATTAGCTATAATGAAGATTAGAAATAAGTGGAAGACCTGGTAAACAAATAAAATAATAATTATTAAAACTGTCACAGGAACAGAGTAATAAGCTAGCTTATTGTTTAACAATATTATGTTTTATTAATACCGGTAATTCTATTTTAGAAAGTTAGTAAGCTAGTATTAATTTAATCTATACATTTTTGATATTTTAATATTCAACTTGGGAAAGACCTTTACGTTTCTAAGGAAGATGATTGAAGACTGTTTACTATAATGTTTTTGTTACTGTAAAGATTGCTATAATTGTTTAACACATTTTACTGTCTTACTAAACAAATTAATGAATGTATTGTAACATTATTATGCATTATTACTCTACTTTATTGTGACATTTTTAAAATTGAGTACCGGTACTCACCAGGTAGTCAAGCACTGTTGCTGTCATCGTCACTGTCACTGTCAGATGCATACTCTTGCAGGTCGTCGTCAATATCAGAGGAGTCAGAGTTGCTGTCCAAGGCTGGTGCAGCTGTTCTACTGAGGTCCCTCTGAACTCGAAAAAGTTCATCGTAGTACTCCTTGTGGTCGGGTGGAATGTATGACACCAGTTGTTGGACTTGCTGGAGTTTATCTGCTTGCAGCTTGATGGGAGCGTGGTACTTGGGGGTCAGTGCCACTCGTGACAGGTTAAAGGCTGACGGAGCATACCTCGCCTTATCAGGCATAAGCCTGACACTATGCAGAGGCCCCTCGTAGCCTAGAGACAACTGGTAGCCCTCCCGAAACTGTAGATTGAAGCAGAATCGGCGACATTCGGAGAAGAGCAGTGGCTTTATTGGCTTACGGTGGGTGATGACACCTTGCAACAGGTCAAAGTTCAGGAATTCATTATTTGCCATGGGAATTACCTTGTTACCTGTGTGGACTGGACGTTCAATCAATTTCACATTCTTATTGAAATCGTAGATGCTACCCTCCATCCGAAAGGACTTTTCAATATTACCGAATACCCTATCACATGACATGTAGCTGTGCCCTGGGATGAGAAAGTAATGTACCACTTCCTGTATGCGTCGACTATGCAGTTCATGAATATGTGAGAGCATAATGTTAATGTTTTTGTTTTGTCCACCACAATTAATACTAAACAGTATTAGTCTACTAAAATCACCATTGAGCAACACTTCGTTTTCAATCCACTTTTTAATGCAAGATGCCACCTCAACAGAGCAATGCCCACCTGTTGGCTCGTCCCATAAGTAGAACATATTTTCACCGGTCTTGAGGTTAGAGATGCATAAGTTGTAAAGCCAGACTTTCCTCTTGTAGTATGCAACGTTTGTAGTGAGACGAGGTATTGGTTGAGTTTGCTATAAATCCATGCAAATAACACAAGTATCGTCGTCAGCGTCCTTCCCCAGAGTCTTCATTAGTGATTGTGCCTGCCGTGCCAATGCCAGGTGCTTGTCAAGTTGTGTTTGCAATGTAGCCCTCTCTTCTTCATTTCGTGCATGTTTTAGCTTTGTCTTCATTAAATCACAAGTCGAGCAAGTGTCAGTATTGGGTGGTGAGAAGGAGAGTTCTTTACTCTTGAAGACATGTCTGTAGAAACTTAACTTTACTTTCTTATCGTTAGGATAATTGTCTGACATCCATGCGGTATAAAGGTGGTACATCCGGGCCACACTCAATGCTGTATCCAGGTAATGCAGCTTTGGAGATTTAGCCCTGCTATAATGGCTTGTCACGCTGGGAAATGATAAAATATGCTTGTGCACGTGCTTTGTATCAGGGTCTGCAATGGTGACACGATTTTTGTGCCGCCCACGTCTGTCTCTTTCGGTGTGCCTGTCTCACTCTCACCGTTGATTACATTGTCTAGTCTTGTCTTACCTATGGCTAAAATATTCATGAAGGCAGTCTTGCAAACTGTGTATACGGTAGACTGGTAGGAGAGGGTATACCTGTGTGAACACGACCTATGAGGACCAGGGTTTGCGATGTCGGCAGGCTTTCGTCGTAGTTTCACTGGCATGGAGAGTACATGTTTCTGTATGTAGCTATTTTGCACTATCTATTCTTCAGTGCCCCAAAAGGTATTGTGGATGGCTTGGCGGATAGGCTCAGTTATCTTATCATAACAGCCATCATTGCAGGGCTGTCCAATAACTCGAGCAGCCACTGTTTTTCCTGTGTTACGGCTGACATACTCCTAGCCAGAATTCCTCCTATTCCTGACCACTAGTTCCACCCCTTCGTCATGATTACGTCTCTTCTTTATAGGTGGGGGGGGGGGGGCTCCCACTATCACTGTCAATGTCACTATCACTCATTTTCGACGGGAGCGTTGAAACACTGAAAGAACACCACATAAACAACACAAGCAGCGAGTTAAAAATCCTGAGAGTGTGATGGCTGGGGCCAGACTGTGTTGTGGCGGGAGAATGGAGAGTAACGCGGGCGGTGAGTGGCTGAGCCGGTAGTGGCTAGGCAGTACTCTACCCGGTCTGTGATTGGCCGGCTGAATCCACACAGCACGGGAAGCTCTTGGTATCTTGTGCGACAGAGAAGGCAGGGTGCATCTCGTGCTCCGCCAACAAGGCCAAAAGTGCGTTGCACTTGATACGACTTTCGACCATGTTGCCATTCGCATTTCAAGCTACAACCCGCGTCTCCAAAGAGAGGAAGGATGTGGCAAGACAATGCTATAATAAAAAGAGTTTCGGCCAGGGTCTTATTTGTGGTCCGGCATGGGCTAATCTAATAATATAGCCTGTGTGTTATGTTAAAATAAACTTATTCTGCGTGCTGTTCTAGATCACACGCACACACATTTGACTCCTCCTCCTTCCAACCTCTATATTAACTCCGCCCCCTTTTATTAGAAGCGATTAAAGGGCCATCTATTAAAAGATAAGTGAACTAATACATTGCCTCAGGCTATGACAACAAGTTATGGCGTAGACTGTACAGTAACGATCACTAATATCTTTATCCCCTTGGCTGGAGAGAAGTCAAAGCCCAGGTTGATGAAACGTGAGGTGAGCGGACATGGTTAGTTAAGGGGGCCCACCTCGTGTTTTTTTCTCTCTCTCGCTCCCTCTCTCTCTGGCTTGTATCAATTCGGCCCAATTCAGCCTACTGTTTTAAGACGTTTATCCCCATCCATGTGTCGATTTCTTCCTGGCGACTCAGCTTATCGTATATATTTTTGACAGCAGGCGAAATGTTTACATTTTCCCCATACATTGCTGGCCCGCTATTGCTCGCCACGAAAAAATTGATACCTAGATGGGGATAAACGTCTAAATTTTAACAGTAGGTTGAATGGGGCCGAATGGATACAAGCCAGAGAAAGAGGGAGCGAGAGAGAGATAACAAAAAGTGAGTCACCCCCCTTAAGGAGTGAGAAAATGGTTCACGATGATGGAAAGCAGAGATTCACACATATTATGAACACAAACATTGTCACTGCCTCCTACCACATACCACCAGTCAGAGAGTTCCACTGATAATATTGACATTAAGGGGAATGGTTCACATTTTGGTCGATTTTGTTATGTATTTTTTTGTGTTTTTAGCTTCCTCTCGAGGCCTCCATCAAACTAAAAAACACATCCATTAGATCCTCCTTGTAGATTAAGGTGTACGTTTTTCGGTAGAAAAAAAATCCCAGCCAAAGGCCGGTTCTTCCAAAATTACAGGCTTACTATCGTTCTTCAAGAAATAAATCGACACCTAAATAGCACGAAAGGTCTCAATATTGACAATTAATTGGGACGTAAAATCTTAAAATCGACAAACTAATGGGGGAAACATCTGAAAATCTGAAAATTAATGGGGCTAAAAATGAGGGAAATGGGGGTCTAGAAAAATAACCCATCCCCCTTTAAATGTAACCAATTAAGAAATATATTGTTACCACTTGATACACTCTTTGAATACATACATACAGTATTGTGAACCCGTTCCTTGTGCGAAATAGTTTGTCTTGAGTGTTCACAATGCTCACGAAACACCGAGCTAATTTCAAAGCAGTGATTGCTAATACCTCGAATAATACGGTTAATTTAAATACTTGCCATACTTAATATCTACAGTATAATAGTAACAACACTTTTATGCCCTGATTTTATGCAGGATTAACAATTGGATATAGGCGAGTTCTACTCCACTGGGACTTCCAAGTTCAAATACGTACAGTCTACGACAGAACTTGTTGTCATAGCCTGAGGCAATGTATTAGTTCACTTATCTTTTAATAGATGGCCCTTTAATCGCTTCTAATAAAAGGGGGCGGGGTTAATATAGAGGTTGGAAGGAGGAGGAGTCAAACGTGTGTGTGTGTGTGTGTGTGTGATCTAGAACAGCACGCAGAATAAGTTTATTTTAACATAACACACAGGCTATATTATTAGATTAGCCCATGCCGGATCACAATAAGTAACACACATCAGGTGTTGCGTTATTTATGGAATTTAATATACAGACAATCAAGTTTCTATCCTTCGAACTTCCCATTCCCCCCTCCTCCCCTTTTCTCTGCTGCCTTCCCCTATCTCCCCCCTTCTCTCTTTTCTCTCTCCTAACCGAATATATAATTTTCCTCATCGTGTTCAAAGCTGTCCATAAAAATTACTTTGGTGTTTTAATAACACTGTTCTTTTTACCTTTACTGATTCTCAATTATTAACTCGTATTCTATTTTTTACCTTATACAATGTGTTATAGAAAATAAATAGATATGCTCCGTTGCAAAACACTCAAAGTTGCCAACCTTGGCGTCCTGGTTAGTGTGAACAATCGTATAAATATATAAGTAATTGAAACGGGATGTTACAATCCACGCATCAAGACAATTTGAATCACATTGTAATCTAGCTTGGACCAAATTAAAACCAAATATATACATCATA
This sequence comes from Paralithodes platypus, assembly GCA_032716605.1. Classification (NCBI taxonomy): domain Eukaryota; kingdom Metazoa; phylum Arthropoda; class Malacostraca; order Decapoda; family Lithodidae; genus Paralithodes; species Paralithodes platypus. The sequence goes on along the minus strand of CM064577.1, from coordinate 43,616,790 downwards.
AAGACAAGATAATATCGGCTCAGTTAGAGAAAACACTTTAGATGAGCCGAAACGAGTTTCTTTGTAATAAAAACAAAAGTTGATATTAGAGTAAAAAAAAAAAAAAAATCCATACCACTATGCACAGCCCTGTGGTTGACCAATTCATAATCTACCTTAACATGTAATATGACACGCTATGATTATTGACTCCTCCTCCTTCCAACCTCTATATTAACCCCGCCCCCTTTTATTAGAAGCAATTAAAGGGCCATCTATTTAAAGATAAGTGAACTAATACATTGCCTCAGGCCAGGACAGCAGTTCTGTCGTAGACTGTACATATAAAATGAAAGGAAAACAGAGGATAAGTATATCACAAGATATGGTTTAAGAATAAAGCTTTATTTATCTTGCACTATATTGGAGAAATAATCTGGAACTGAGAACATAGGACACGTATCACTGCCAGTGAATAGTACTTAATATTATCACCGACTCCTAGCACAGTCGCGCGGAGCTAGATAGGGAGCAAGTTTCGTTGACCAACTTCACTTAATATTCGAGATAGTTTTTAAGACACTGGGGGTGGACAGTAAAGAAGTGTTTCTAGGAGTGGAGTGACCACTGTCTCTTTCCTTCAGGAATGTCACGGTGTTTCAAGTTCAAGGTCAAGTACCCCAATAGGTATGAGGCTGGGTTGTATAGAAAACGGAGAGTCAATGGTGGACTCTGAAATATTTTCAAACACTTTGGTAAATTTGGCAGAGTCACGGACATCTCAAAAGTTGGCTAAAATTGTATTAATTCGAAATTGATTCACTGTTGGATGGCAAATTGTTATTCCGGATCACTCGTAGTGGATGGGGTTACTCGTAGCTTTAGGACCCAATTATTAACACTGGTACAGATATATAAGTATTTAAGACACTTTTGAGGGAACTCTGTTTATTTCGTTCACTTGACACTTTTCCTACTTGCTGTCACTCTATCTTCTTCTCTTGGTCTCCCGGCGTGGTAACTTCTCGATTGATGTCATCGGTGAACACTACCGGAGGTGGTTGGTTCTCGTTGGTTGCTTCCCCGTAGGCCGTCTAGGTAGGCCGGCTGTGTGGAGTAGTTACAGATGGGTTGATTGGGCTCGAGATCTTAAGTATGGCTCCGTAACATATAGTAATCTGGCGAATTACTGTTGGGCACCATACCGAACTAACGCGAGTATTTCAGGGGTAGGAGAAACTACTTGACTGTTCTGATCAGTATATCAACCGTTGATGAAGTCCTGTTAAGGTACTCTCGGACTAGGATCTTAAATATAGAGTCTTATGTGGTCGATATCGGACGAACGCAGTAATTTCAGTGCGAGTGATTTTACTGTCTGCCCTGATCTTTATGAGAGGTTCGGGGGACCCGGGGCGGTGTTTAAACCTTTAAGTTACACAGTCATATGGGATGCCACAGACTCAGTGCACCAAGGACTTGTCTCTGCGGAGTGCCCGTGAGTGTATCTCGCCAAGCCCTGTCTCTAACACAGCGGTCTCAGAGGCTCGAGACTACCTGTGCCGAGTGGCAGTGTCCACTTTAAATGGTGAAGAATAGAGAAAGCGGCAGGCCGGAGTCGCTCTACTTTTCACTATAGAAAATGTAACCTTGCGGGGGAGCCTATGTCACGTCGGCAGGCCGAACGACGACAAAGTTCCTCGACAAGGACACTTCTGTACGAGTGTTCACTTGGACTCCGTAAAACACAGAGAGGGCGGCAGGCCGGAGTCTCTCTATTCTTTACGAGGCAAAGTGAAACCTGACAATCAGGACTATGTTCACGCTGGCATGCCAGACATCAACAGAGTTCTTCTATCAGGGCACTGGTACCTTCCCACTCTAGAGAATATCGAGGACGGCAGGCCGTTATCTCAACTTCTTTTAGAGATGGTGCTCATGCTGTTGTGGGCTTTCCTTAACAAGATGGACAAGTAGGGGCGGCAGGCCGGTATCCTACTTTCCCAACTCTGAAGGAAAGTTGTTCCTATCACAATAGCTGTATGTCTCTCTAGCAGGCCAGATAGAGACAGAGTTCTTGTGACAGGCCACAGCTGTCGATAACTTATAGTCTGAGGAGAAAATTTCGGCAGGCCGTACACTTTTCCCACTAGACTAGATAGTCACCGCCTAAGTCGGATATCTACGTTAGCTAGGCAGGCCCGGGTCTAACGAGATCCCTAGTATAGGGTTTGTGGGTTACTGTCTCAGTATAGGTGTGTCTCTCTGGCAGGCCAGATGGAGACACAGTACCTGGGACAGAACTCAGTTAACAGGGACTGGTAGTCTAAGAAGAAATAGCGGCAGGCCGTACACATTCTTCACTCGACTAACTAGCAACCGCCTAAGTAGGATCTCCATGTTAGCTAGGCTGGCCCGGGTCTAACAAGGATCCCTAGTATAGGATTTTACTCACAGCCAGTATGCTTGGGCTTTCGGCAGGCCGTTAGTCCAACTGAATGGAGGGTAATTCTAAGACTTCAATAGTTGGCTTTCCCAGAGCTTTTGAAGCCTCAAAATTGCTTGACTTTCCTCAGAAATCCTGAACTGGTATTGCGGATTACGGAGTGCACTCCTCCGGTACCTCTAGGATGGTATGGGCATGAGGAGGTATCCTAGATGGGGTCCTTGAACCCGTATTGTTCTGTTGGTCAAGGTCTCCTTCAATACAATTATATTACTCGGTGATGGGGTGATGAGTAAGGTCAATTATAGCTCCTAGAGTAGGGTACTTCATCAAAGGTTAATTATAAATTCATAGGTGGTCTATATAAACTCAATAGAACTCTGGAAAACAATAATAGTGAGTCAAGTAAATGAAATATGAAATCGGTACTCTCGGGGAGGAGCTTGAGGTGTCCTGTGTACCAAAGGGTGTCGTGTGCACCTGACAGGTGAGGGCTATGTTGCGTGCGAGACAGTGTTTATCCTTCTCTCTCCTTCTCGTCGTGGTGGTGGGTGAATTTTGCTACGGATTTTGGTTAGTAGTAATTTTAGGTATAAGAATATATAAATCTCCCTCGGCATTGTGTTGTCTACAGGAGTGTGTACGTATCTAACTTTCCCGGTTCGTGTTGGTAGGCCTGGGTGTACACGCGGGTGTACACGCGGGTGTACACGCGGGTGTACACGCGGGTGTACATACGGGGTATTTAAGCGTTTGAGGCGCCCTCTCTCGGGGCGTCGTCTAGACGTGATGACAAATTGGTACAGGATATTTATTTAGAAGGAAGCATGTGTGGTTTGTGTAACTAGCAAAACTAATTGAAGAGTGTCAAAAACAGGCATGTGTATATATGTGTGGAAAACAGTGTTCCGAGATCTATTGAAGTATAGGTTCACATCTTATTGCATAACATAGTTTTCATACTGGCATATAATGGTTTCATCTGGCATTGATTTCTTCGGTAGCGAAGATACGCGTTTCCTCTTAACTTCTACTTATCTATTTTCCCCCAGTTATATTGTCAGGAGGGGAGAAAAGGAAAAAACACAGGTATATAGGAATAGACAGAATGCAGGGGCTGTCTGGCAAGTACATCATAATAATTTGCATACATATATATATATATATATATATATACAAACACGGGTGCTGTCCGACAGGTACATTATAATAATTATGGAAGAGGGAACATAGGTGAACAATTGGCATACATATATATATGAACACAGGTGCTGTCCGCCAGGTACATTACAATAATTATGGAAGAGGGAACATACAGTAAGTGAACAGGCGAAAAGTGACAGGGAGGTTAGACAGGTAGGTTGAACCGCACTTACTTCTTTGTGGCGAGAGTGGGAGGAAACGTCTTGTCGCTTCCCGGTGTGACCTTGGTTTGTCCAGCGACTGTCTGGTTCTCGCTTTCTCGTTCCGGGTCCTCGCGTGCCTTTCCGTTTTCGGGGCATTTCAAAAACATTGTATGTGTTTGTTTAGTTGTCCTTGAAATATATATATAATATTGACAATATAATAATAACAGGGCAACATGTCATAGCAATATATTCAACACTGCTTCATAACTGTGCTCGGGAGTTGGGGTTCAGTTGAGTGAGCGTTGCATCTTAAAGTGGCCGTGTCCCGCTTGCTTGAAGTTTCTTTAACCCGTGGAGCCCCGGCTAGTTTTGTAAGGTTTGTTCACCAGAACCCGGCCGGTTTTCAAAAAATGGTTTTATTCCAGAAACAATAGCGAATGGGTTAGGAATGAAGGAAAAAAACCACGAAAAACCGCTCAAAAAGCTTAAAGAATGGTCCTACAGAGCCCCCGAAAACGTATTTTACAAGAGTAATTACCCCCAAAAACCAGGTTATTGTGCGCTCACGCGCACGCACGCACGTGGACTTTGAGAGTTTTCAACCATCGGCACGGTTGCGTGGGATACGTACACAGTTCCCATACAAATCTGAGCCCTCTCGAGTGGCTACACTGAGGTTACGGTCGGAGCAATTAGGGTGACTCGTCAGACGCATCGCTGGGGCTGTGCGTTACATACATCGCCGACGCGTCAGACGCGTCGCTGGGGCTGTACGGGTTAAAGGGAGATTTTTTTTGTTTTTTCTTTTTTGTATATATTATTTTTCTAGCTTTCACGCTAGACCTCCATCGAACTTAAAAAAACACGCTCCTTAGTCCCCCTTTCAAGATAAATTTGTACATTTTTCGCTAGCCTGTTCCTCTTAAATTACAGGCTCGCTAGTACTCGCTAGGGGAAAAAAAAAAAAAAAAAAAAAAATAAAAAAAAAAAAAAAAAAAAAACACACCTTAATGGCAGGAAAGGTCTTAACATTGACAGACATGGCACGAAAGTTCATAACATCGCCAAACTAATGAGGCTAAAGATGAGGGGAAAAAGGGGGTCTACAAAAGTGACATATCTCTCAGTTGGAACGGTTTTATGTAGACGATTTAGTACTAATAGCTGACCGTATGCAAGATGCTGAGGCTAAATTCAGAGAGTGGAGAGAGGGCATGGCGAGCAAGGGTTTATAAGAGTCAATATTAACAAAACCAAGGTTATGCATTGTAGATTGAGACGAGGCAAAGTGGAAAAGAGCGGTTGCATACCCATGTGCAGTGTGTGGGAAAAAGGGAGCGAGTGTTAAAAAAAAAAAATATCAATGTACGGCATCTGTTGATGTTGGGTTAACCTCTATGGGAGAGTAAGTGCTGTAGTAGAATAAAGGGGCGGCCCCTGCCGAAGGATATAGGTCAGGAAATAGAGAAATTTGCGTGCATAGTGGTGCAAAGGCGAGGCTTGTGTTAAGTGATCGATCCTGTGGCTGTGAAATTTGGAAATGAGTCTTTGGAGCTGGTGAAACAAGTTTTGTTACCTAGGAGATACCAATACTCTGCCGGTGGTGGGGCCGAGGCTGCCACTGTTGCTAGAATTAGGTGTGGCTGGAGGAGTTCAGCGAATTGATGCCAATCATGACCATGAAAAGAATGCCTCTACCCTGAAGGGAAAGGTGAATGCCTCATGTGTTAGAAGTGCAATGGAGAGAGCCTCAGAAAAAATGGGCGCGCGTTAACGTAGGAGGATGGCAATCAGAATGGAGCGTAATGAGATGAGAATGGTGAGATGGATCTAGCTGGGGCCAGGCTACAGGTAGGATAACAAAT
>CM064577.1:43524732-43611051 GCA_032716605.1 Paralithodes platypus | reverse complement strand
GCGTCTTTTAATTGATTGTATTTCTGTTGTGTTATCATTTGGGTGGAGGAAGGGGCTGTGGTTTGTACACTGGTACCTATGTAATGATATTTCTTTGTGTACCAGCGTGATGATTCCACCGCCTCCGCCGACAGCCCTTCTTTGGTAGTGGTGGGTGACTCATGAAATGTGTGGTGTTTTTTGTGTTGTGCAGAGTTTTGTTTCTTGTAAGATGGCAATGTGTATGTTGGTGTTTTTTGCTGAAGTGGTGAGGAGTTCGTGTTTCTTTGTGTTGATGCCAATTCTATGTTCACTGGGAGAATGTTAATGTTATGTGCAGGATCTGTGTTGGGTTCTGCTGCACCGGGATGTGGTGGGGGTGAGGGAGGGGGTGGGGGTGAGGGGTGGTGGTGAGGGAGGGGCTGGGGGTTGGGATGTGGTGGGTGAGGTGGGGGGGGGTATTGGGAAGCGAGAGTTGGGGTTGGAATGGATTAGGATGGGGTGTGTTTAGTTGAGTTGAAGGATGTGGATGGTATGGGAAGGTTAGTTGGGTTAGGGAGGAGAGGTGGACAGGTGGGTTAGGGATGAGAGGTGGCCGGGTTTTAGGCGAGGGATTTGACTGGGAGAGGGAGGGGCCATGAGGAACAGGTCCCAATTGGCGTGTAGTGTTGTTCTGGGATGCAAGTGTTGTGCAGGTGACGTGGGTCCCGTTTCCTTCATGAATTGCAGAGAACTGACCCCATTAGTGTGGCGACTCGAAGTGAATGGGTTTGGAGAAAGTTTGGACATATGTATGTGTAGGTGGGTCCGGGGTTGCTCTCAATGGCCCCTCCGGCTAGAAGAAGTCTTCGAGAAATGACAGCTGGAGAGTCATTTCCGGGTGTAGGGAAAAACTGTGTGATGTGTGTGTGTGGTGTGAGGGGTGGAAATTTCCGGCCGCGACCAGAGCCGCTCCAAGGACTCCTGGACGAGTCGGCATAATTGCCCGAGAATTGCCTTCATTCCCTGCTCATTGTCATGCATAAGCAAAAGCCCATAGCGTATTACAATTAGGTATTCGTGAAAGTACGGTAATAGCTTTCAAATTACTCCTGAATCATCCCTGTACGACGTCTGGTTTTTCTTGGAAGGATCGTGCAAACGAAGGGCAAAATTGCTAAAAATTAACTAATCCGCTAGGCCTAGGCGAAATCGCTAAAAATTACCAAGTATTATTTCCTGTTTTTCGCTATGTTGGACGCTGCACATAAGTAAACTCTCTCTCACACAAACCTCAGGGTCGTGGCGGGGCCTGTTGGCTCCGGCTGACGTCCATGCCGTTCTGCTTGCCAAAGGCTGGCCTGGCTCACAGGCTACAAAATAGCCGTAAAATCGTCTCCGTCATATGAGGGGCCCCGCGGGAATTGGGTTCAGAAGTGTGGTTGTTTTGATTATTTTGATAGGGTCACCATAAGGGTACTGGTGTGGCATTTGTTCTGTACCGAAGCTTGGCCTTTTTGTTTGGTCTTCTTAGGAAATGTTACCTTTTTTCGTTAGCCATGGAGAAACTGCAGAGGTACAAGTTATTATAAGCAAACCTCATGTTTACAATATTGTATTTATTGTATGCGTGTTTGCCCCTACAGAGGATATACTTGACATAAAGACAGTTGTGAGTTCTGGATGAATGTGGAGGCGTGCCTGGAGACGTTTGACAAGAACTAAAGAATATTTCTGATTGGGGATATGAATGGTAAGGTGGGTGATAGGAAGGGTTGAGGGAGTGGTGGGAGGGTGGGGGGTACCATCAGAGGTGAATGGGAATGTTAGTGCACTTGTGTGTGACGTATTTGTGGGGAGGAGGCTGTGGGATAGCCAACACCTTCTTTCCGACACCAGAATGATGCCACAGGTACACCTTGTAACGTATGTTGACGATGAAGGATAAGACAGGGGTGGACTAAAAGTCATTGATTGATTATGTATTTGGATGAATGAAGCGAATGAAGAAATCTGTGATGGATTCTAGGGTGTATAGCGGTATTGGAGGGGGTCGGTCTGATCATTATGTATTGGTAGTCTAAGGTTATGATACAAAAGAAGTGGGTGAGTAGAGCTGGAGGGAGGCGAGAGGAGGGTGGAATTGGTGAGGAGGTGGGAGAGGTTGGCAGAGGAGGAATTCAGGGAGGAGTACAGTATAGCAGTGGAAGAGAGCGACTAGTGTGGGTTCGACCTGGACGTTATTGAGGAAGTGGAGTAGATGATGCAAGGTGTTTAAGGATGAGATCTGTGTCAGCATGTGAGGATTTGTGTGGAGATGATGGATAAGAGGGAGGGGAGTGAAAGGTAACAGCATGGGTGGACAGAAGAGGTAAGAATAGCTGTGGAAGAAAAAACAGCAAGCATATAGAGAGTGGTTGGGTCGTATAGGGAATGAAGATTCCGAGAGTACAGCAAACGAGCGAGTACGTGTAGAGTAAGAGAGATAGTAGAAGGAAAAAGTAAAAGAGAAGCGTAGATGTAGGAATTTGGAAGGAATCTGAGTGTAAAATGGAGGGAGAGTAAGAAACTGTTCTGGAAAGAAGTCAGAAAATTAGGGAGGTAGCAAGGGAAACAGTAAGGGTTGTGGAAAGATCAGAATGGGAGAATGCTAGCCGACGAAGCATAGAGAGTCCGAAAGATGGAGGGAGTACTTTTCAGTGCGTTTCTAAATGTTGAAGGAATGAAGAGCCATAAAACATAGCTTGGATATGGTTATGGGATGGAGAAGAAGAGAAGTAGTGGAGGAGGAGGTGGGGATCAGGAGGTCCAGAAGTGTGGAAGCCATAACATAGTGAAGTTGGGGGAAGCACCAGGAACTATGGAGTGTGTGGGGACATGTTGAAGGTATAGGTGTGTGATATAGTTAATAGAATGGGTATGGAAAATGTGCAAGACTAAGCATGGGAAGAAGGGGAGTGCCCACCCGATGACTGGCAAAGACTGCGGATACTAGTCCCCCTATAGTAAGGGCAAATGGGGAAAGAGGAGGTGTGTGGTAACCACCGAGGAATATGTCTTCTAAGCGTAGTATGGAAGGTATACAGTAGGGTAGTAGTGATTGAGAGAGTGAGAGGTTGAGAACGGAGAAATGGATAGGCGACGAGCAGGGAGGTTTTAGGAAGGGAAGAGGATGTGTAGATCAGATTTTTACCCTGAATTGTGTTTTGTGAGGAGAAGTATCTGTAGAAGAAACAAAGTGTATGTTGCCTTTATGGACTTGGTAGAAGGCCTATATACAGAGTGGATAGAGAAGGTTTTGTGGAAAGTACTTAGAATATACGGAGTAGAGGGCAAGTTTGCTGAAAAGCAGTGAAGAGCATGTATGAGGGTGCAAAGGCGGCAGTAACTTGTGGAGAGTGAGTCAGAGCGAGCTTCTTTGACCTGAATGTTTGGGTTTGAAACAGGGGTGTGTGATGTCCCCGTGGTTGTTTACTGATAAACAGTATATGGATGGAGTCCATGAAAGAAATACTATCAAGGAAGCATTGGATGTTTTGGTGTATCGCTGAAAAGGGAGGGAAATTGAGTGGAATGCTACCTAATACTGCTGTTTGCGGATGATACAGTTCTGATGAGTGATAATGAATGGGGAGTTGTAGGGTCTGGTAAATGAGTTTGGAAACAGTGTGCGAAAAACGGAATTTGAAGGTAAATGCGGGGAAGAGCAAGGTGTAATGGTCTTCAGAAAGGGGTTAATTCACAGAGTGTGAGGTGAAGCTGAACGGTCAGGCTATGGAGATCGTCAACATCTTTTAAAGGGTAGGGTAAGGTGGGGTGAATCCGCCGGGTGGTGGAATCGCCGCGGACGGTAAAAAAAAGAGAAAAAAGAGAAAAAAAAATACTTGTCTCTAAAACAATTTCGTCATAAATCCCGAAATACGTATGGAATTGATTCTAGGTATGTTTTATAGTATGATGTACTTTAGATGATGATTAGAACACAGAAATGCGAGTTGTGTGCCCATTTATCTTAAAAACGAAGAAAAAATATTTTTCCAAAATATCAAACTTAAACTTAAAATATTTAAGCGGTCTTGTCTGAACATTTTTCGTGGCGGCGATTTGTCGCGCGACTTTACATCTCTCCAATAAACGTTACAACGATGGTTGTCTGTGATTTTCTTCTAAGTGGAACTAAAAAAAAAAAACTAAAAAAAAAAAAACATTTCAGAGGCAAAATATATATAATTTATATACTTTGTTTCTAAATCCTATATATTAGATATAATATATATAATATATATAATTATATAATTTATACCAAATACTTGGATTATATCAATCTAATAATAAAACATCTTCAATATTGTTACTTAAGTGGGGTAAAATCGCCTGTGGCAGGATTAAATCATCGATAATATATACCGCGGCGGATTCCACCCTGCTAGCTGGTGAATCCGCGCGGCAGTAACTTTTGTTCCGCCACCCTTACAAACAACCTTTAATGTTTTGTTTTTTCAATAAAAATATTTTCAAATGAAAAAAGACTGAGCGTGTGCAGAAAGCGAAGCGAGAATGTAAAGTTATGTAAACAAAAAAGTCTTCGATGCTGAATTCAGTAGGATGCTGTTGTAAAATAAACACTTAAAATTAACACTTTCGCGGACATTCACCCCACCTTACCTCCTATCTGGGCAGTGGTGTTGAGTAAAGATGGGACTATGGATGAAGAAGTGCGGGAGAGGTACCACAGGGAAGAGGGTTGTAGGAACGCTAAAAGCAGTAACAAGAATAGGGTGGTCAGTATGGAAGTGAAGAAGTCCCTGCATGACAGTGTGGTAATCCCGACACTGACTTAAACGGAAGCGAAGCATGGACGTTGGTTGAGAGACTCAGACCAAGAGTGAGAGCATTGGAAATGAATTACTTAAGGAGTGCGTGCGGAGTTACATGGAGGGATAGACAGACTAATGAGGAAGTAAGAAGGAGGTGTGGTGTGGAGGTAGATGTGCTGGAAAGTGTGAAAAGGAACAACTTGAGATGGTTCGGCCATATGGATGTATGGAAAGCGAGAGGATGACTAAGAGTAGCGAGGTGGAGGGACAGAGAGGGAGAGATAGACCGACTACAGGTGGAAGGATGGAGTGAGGAAGTACATGAACGAATGCGGTGCTGGTTGGGGGGAGGGGCGTCGACTGACTGGGGACAGAGGTGCATGGGGGCGGTTCGTTCTTGGCCACCCCTTCCGGGGTCACGGCGGCGGGGAATAGATAGAGATAGATGTTAAAAATATCTTATATATTTTTGTTTAGCTTTACTTGGCATTCCTCTTCCTCTATGTATCTAGCAATTTAACCCCCTCAAACTCCTTATGACGCGATGGTGTGGTAATTACCCCGGGCCAAAAAGCTCTAAAAGACGATCGAGTGATAACTCAAGCGAGCTTGAAATACGCAGGCGTTTCGTTCATGGTCACCCCTTCGGGGATCAAGGTGTCCGGCAATATATACCGGTAGTCTATAGATAAATTCATTTTTGGGCTATTTCTTCCATTTTATTTATCCTGTTAAAGTGCTTGATTGATTTTTGTGCTAATGTAGTTTAGTATTTGGTGTAATTTTACATATTGCAGCTAAATCTGGAGAGCACATGCAATTTATTTGTGCATGTTCAGTAAGTATTGCTGGGGAAAGGGTTAACGTATTCATCTTTTGGGGTATTTATTCTATGTTTTTATCCTGTTTCTGTGATTGATTGAGTTGTGTGCTAATGTAGTTGGTATTTGGTAGAATTTTACATATTTTAGATAAATCAGAATACACATGCAATATATTTGGGCAGTTTCAGTTAGTATTGCTGGGGAAACGGTTAACATACAGTATTCATCATAGGAAGGGAAGAGGATGTGTAGCTCAGATCTTTGCCCTGAAATATGTAGTGGAGAAATATCTTGAGAAGGGACAAAAGTTGTATGCTGCCTTCATGGACTTGGAGAAGGCCTATGACAGAGTTGATAGAGAAGGTACCGGTATGTAGAAAGTACTTGGAATATACGGAGCAGATAGCAAATTGCTGAAAGCAGTGAAAAACATGTATGAGGGTGCAAAGGTGTCAGTATGTGTTGAGAATGAACAGAGCGAGTTCTTTGATCTGAATTTTGGGTTAAAGAAAGGGTGTGTGATGTCCCCATGGTTGTTCAATATATACTGATCTGTATATGGATGGAGTCATAAAAGAAATGCTAGGATGAGCATGGATGTTGGTGTACCACTAATAAGGGAAGGCAACGAATGGAATGACAGAGTTGATAGAGAAGGTATGTGGAAAGTACTGTGTACTGAGAATATATGGAGTAGATGGCAAGTTGCTGAAAGCAGTGAAGAGTATGTATGAGAGTGCAAAGGTATCAGTATGTGTGAAGAATGAACAGAGGGAGTTTCTTTGATCTGAATGTTTGGTAAAGCAAGGGTGTGTGATGTCCAGATGGTTGTTCTATATATACAGTATATGGATGGAGTCATAAAAGAAATACAAGGAAGAGCAGTGGATGTTTGTGTACTGCTGTTTGCTGATGATATGAATGGGAGTTGCAGGGTCTGGTAAATCTTTTTGGAACAGTGTGCGAAAAATGGAATCTGAAGGTAAATGCGGGGAAGAGGAAGGTTATGGTCTTCGAAAGGGGTGAAGCCACAGAGTGTGAGGTGAAGTTGAACGGTCATCCTATGGAGATTGTCAGCTCGATTTAAATATCTTGGCAGTGTACAGAGTAAAGATGGGAGTATGGATGAAGAAGTGTGGGAGAGGGTGCAACAGGGGAAGAGGGTTGTAGGAATGCTGAAAGCAGTAACATGAAATAGGGTGGTCAGCATGGAACTGAAGAAGTCCTTGCATGACAGTGTGGTAATCCCGACACTGACTTACGGAAGTGAAGCATGGACGTTGTTGGAGAGATTCAAACAAGAGTGAAAGGGATGGAAATGAGTTACTTGAGAAGTGTGTGCAGAGTTACATGGAGGGATAGACAGACGAATGAGGAAGTACGAGAGAGGTGTGGTGTGAATGTACTGGAAAGTGCGAAAAAGAACACCTTGAGATGGTTCGGCCATGTGGAATGTATGGGAAGCGAGAGAATGACTAAGAGCGTGTACGAGTGAGGTGGAAGGACAGAGGGAGAAATAAACCTAGAGAGAGGTGGAAGGATGGAGTTAAAAAGTATATGTGTGAAAGCGGTGCTGGATGGGAGGAGGGGCGTCGACTGACTAGGGACAGAGGGCCATAGGGGTGTTTCGTTCGTGGCCAATCCTTCGGGGATCAAGGCGTCCGTCAATAGATAGATAGATAAATTCATCTTCAGGGCTATTTCTTACATTTTCTTTATCCTGCTAGTGTACTTTATTAAATTTTTTTGGTATGTAGTTGGTAATTGGTGTAATTTTACATATTTCTGATAAAGGATGTCAACAGTATAACAAATGATGAGCTGAAGAGCCGTTTAGGTATAAAGAGTATTAGCGAGGAGATGCGTACAAGTAAACTGGGATGGTATGGACATGTGGAGAGAATGGATGAACAAAATTGGGTGAAAAGATGCAGGTCTGCGATTGTGGAGGGAGCTGCACCAAGGGGTGGACCGAGTAAGACCTGGGATCGGACTATACGTGCCGATCTCAAATCCAAAAACTTGACAAGTAAACCATCCCTTAACAGGGTTGCCTGGAACGCCGCCATTAGGAAAAGAGACTGAAACTGCACATCTGTGAGGAGCACTCAGTCTTAAAATGTTATGTACGTATGTATGTATAAATCTGAAGAGCACATGCAATCTATTTAGGCATTTTCAGTCAGTATTGCTGGGTAAAGGGTTAACATATTAATCTTTTGGGAGTATTTCTTCCATTTATTTATCCTGTTAGTGAGTTTTATTGATTTCAGTGCTACTGTAGTGGTATTTGGTGTAATTTTACATATTTTAGATAAATCTGAAGAGGACATGCAATATAATTGGGCATTTTCAGTCAGTATTGCTGGGGAAACGGTTAGCATACCTGTAGTCATCTTAGGAAGGGAAGAGGATGTGTAGCTCAGATTTTTGCCCGGAAATGTGTTGTGGAGAAATATCTGGAGAAGCGACAAAAGTTGTATGCTGCATTTATGGAGTTGGAAAAGGCCTATGACAGAATTGATAGAGAAGGTCTGTGGAAAGTACCGTACTGAGAATAGGCTATACGGAGTAGATGGCGGCAAGTTGCTGAAAGCAGTGAAGAGCATGTCCTCGTGCAAAGGTGTCAGTATGTGTGGATACTTAACAGAGCGAGTTCTTTAATCTGAATGTTGGGTTAAAGCAAGGGTGTATGTGATGTCCCGATGGTTGTTCAATATATACCAGTACAGTATATGGATGGAGTCATGAAAGAAATACAAGGAAGAGCAGCGGATGTTGGTGTACCGCTGATAAGGGAAGGAAACGAGTGGAAGTTGCCTCAACAATACAGTACCGGTACTACTGTTGCTGACAACACAGTTTTCTGATGAGCGATAGTGAATGGGAGTTGCAGGGTCAGGTAAATATGTTTGGAACAGTGTGTGAAAAACGGAATCTGGAGGTAAATGCTAGGAAGAGCAATATTATGGTCATTGAAAGGGGTGCAACCATAGAGTGTGAAGTGAGGTTGAACGGCTATGAAGAATGTCAGCTCATTTAAGTATTTGGGCAGTGTGTTGAGTAAAGATGTGAGTAGGCCTATGGATGAAGAAGTGTGGGAGAAAGTGTAACAGGGGAAGAGCGTTGTAGGAACTCTGAAAGCAGTAAGAAGAAATAGGGTGATCAGCATGGAAGTAAAGAAGTCCTTGCATGACAGTGTGGTAATCCCGACATTGACTTATGGGAGGGAAGCATGGACGTTTCTGACTGGGATTGATCATTGATAATCATCGGTTATGCTAGTTGGAAAATTAGTGGGGTAGAATGTAGAGTTCGGGTGTACCGCCAGCCTTGTTTACACTACGAGGAGCGGCGGCGGACGCTGGCCATCATGTTCCCGTCTATTTTTTTTTTTTTTGCTTTTGGATACAATAATAGGTTGAGGGGGGTCACCCCCCCATGACATATTGTCATCATCATATATATTGCCAGCAGAAGGCAAATAACCGAAAAAAATTCCTTCAAAATAGACGCGAACTAAAGGCTGGTTCACACATAGCCGAGTCGGTGCGCGAGTCCAACACGAGTGATGAAATTTTGCTATTCAGCAATGACTCGTCGATACTCCTCAACACTCGTATAGACTCGTGCTACGCTCGTGTATACTCTTTGTTTACTCGACACACTCGTGGGTACTCGCCACAGGGTCCAAAAATTTCATGCATGCATGACATTTTTGGGTCCTGTGGCGAGTACCCATGAGTGTGGCCTAAATACGTGTAGACTCGTGTACATACGTGTTAACTCGTGTTTGACTCTGAATAACTCTTCGTTATTCGTGTTAACTCGTGTTGACTCGTGTAAACCCGTGTAACACTCTTTGGTGATTCGTCGCTTTTCGTCATCATTTCGACGTTGACGAAGCAACACGTGTCTACACGCAACAACACGTATGTAACACACATGCAACACGTATCAACAAGAGTAGAAAGCACGAATGTGAGTGCCAAAATTTGGTGCCCCCATGATGCAAGAGTTTACACGATTCAAACACAAGTGAAAACACGAGTAAACAAGAGTAAACACGATCCACTGAGAAAAAAACACAAGTGTAACACGAAAAAGCAAGTGTCATTTGAAATACCGTTATTTCAAAAATGTAGGAAGAATCAACGAGAGTTTACACGGATGTAACACGAGTCAACACGTGTGCAACAGAGATCCAACGAGAGTCAACGCGTTGTCTTTCGTGTTGATCCGTATAAAAATTGTGTTGATCCGTGTAACAATCGCGTTGACTCGTGTTAGACTCGTCCATACTCTTTGTTTACGTGCCCTGGAATGTGGCCATTATTTTTCAAATTTTTGACACTCGTGTTGGGTTCGTGTTACACTCGTTTTGACTCTCAGTTACTCGTACAGACTCTTGCATGAACACGTGTTGACTCGTATTGAATCGAGTTAACTCGTGTTACACTCTCCTTGACTCGGGAACAATTGCTACTCGCGGCCGACTCAGCCTCCAGCGACGGTGATAATTGACGAGTGTGACTCGTGTTGGACTCGCGCACCGACTCGGCTATGTGTGAACCAGCCTTTAACCACGGTGATCGACATATGTAATCATTACGGCGGCGGTGTCGGCGTCGGACACTTGCGATAATGTTCCCGTCTATTTTGAATGCCATTTGATACAATAATATGTTGAGGGGGGGCTTTGCCCCCATGACGTGTTATCATCATCATATATATTGCCAGTAGGGGGCAAACAACCAAAAAAATTGCCGCAAAGCCCTCCCCTCAACATATTATTGTATCCAATGGCAGTCAAAATAGACGGGAACATGATGGCAAGCTTCCGTCGCCGCTCTGCCCAGTGTAAACAATGGTGGCGGTACGCCCGAACTCTACATTCTACCCGGCTAGGCCTATATTATAGGCTACAATAAATAAGTAGGCTAGGCTATTTTATCTATAGGCTATGCCTAGTCTAATATTACAATTTAAGGTAGCATTCAAGTTGACTACAGCAGGACTTACCCTTGACCAGGTATAGGCTATCCTAGTGTTTACTAGGCCTATACCCCTTTGAAAGGACATTAGCCTAGCCTAACCTAACAACCTTACCTAACCTATTATAGTAGGCTATTATGGGTGGGGGCTGCTGCCCCCACACCCCGATTTTTGGTGTATTTGTCTATTTTGTCTGTGAAGTGAGAATTTTTTCAATTTGTCGATAACGAAAATCCTCCATGCGGACTACAGCCTATGGAGAAAAATATGGCGAATCTATTGT
The DNA here is from genome assembly GCA_032716605.1 of Paralithodes platypus. Taxonomy (NCBI): domain Eukaryota; kingdom Metazoa; phylum Arthropoda; class Malacostraca; order Decapoda; family Lithodidae; genus Paralithodes; species Paralithodes platypus. Next base: position 43,600,174 of record CM064577.1, on the reverse strand, counting down.
TGCCTATTATCTCTAATAAATTGGTTCTCATAATGCTGCAGTAGTGTCGTTTAAAATACCAACCATTTAATTATGTGCCTTTAAAAATGACCTAAATTAGGCTATAGGCTACTGGAAGATTAGAAGAATCTTTAAGAAAGACTAGGTTAGGGTTATTGTCGTGCCAAAGCTAGATTATAGCCTAAATATAAAAGGAAGTGAATAAAATTAAATATGCCGAAAAAAATAGCAGTCAAAATAGACGCGAAGTTAACCGCGACGATCGCCCTATGTAAACATGACGACCGTACACCCGGTAACTACATCCATCCCATTAAAAGTTACTGTGGGACACCAAATATGTTGAGGGGTCTCTGCGGCTCTGCCCCCCCACGTCGGCCCGTCACGTATTATGATGTACGGTAAGTCATCATCATCTGTGCTAATTCATAGGATCCCCAATTAAGGACAAAGTCAATCAACAGACGAAATAAGCTCCCAAATTACAATAACATAGCGGCCCGCCGTTTATGGGCGACTTTTTACACGTCATTTTAAATGTTACTTTCCTGCCCTGGTCTAGGCCTAATAGATTTTTCCAAAGAATCAAACTTAAATTAAAAGGAAGTAGCCTAGCCTACAGTGGCCCGTGGGGCCACCTCCCGAGGCTGCCACCGTGGGGCCACCTCCCGAGGCTGCCAACCGCGGATGGCTGCCGACCCTCCACGGCCGAAGACAAAATCAACGACCAGTGGAGGAAAACCGGATGCCGGCCGCGGGGAGCAGTTTCGGGAGCCAAACCGTCACAACCATCCCCTGCCCCCTCCCTGGGGGCACGGGTCCTTGGAGCGGATTCGGTCGCGCCGGGAATTTCCACACCTCTCACACCACACACACACATCACACAGTTTTTCCTACACCGAGAAATGATTCTCCGGCTGTCATTTCTCGAAGACTTCTTCTAGCCGGAGACATTGAGAGCAACCCAGGACCCACGTTCACATACATATGTCCAACTTGCTCAAAACCCATCACTTTGAGTCGCCATACTAAGGGTTCAGCTCTCTGCAATTCATGCGGGAACTGGACCCACTTCACCTGCACAACACTCGCCTCCAAGAAACACTACACAAACACCTGGACCTGTTCCTCATGCCCCTCCCTCTCCCAGTCAAATCCCTCACCTAAAACCCGTCCACCTCTCCTCCCAACCCACCTAACCTTCCCATATCATCCACTCCCCCCCTAAAATCCGTCCACCTCTCCTCCCTATCCCACCTAACCTTCCCATGCCATCCACATCCTCAACTCAACACCACACCCCATCCTAATCCATTCCACCCCCATCTCCTGCTCCCCAATCCCCACCCCCACCTCACCCATCCCAACCCCCAGCCCCTCCCTCACCCCCACCCCCACCCCCCCATCACCCCCACCCCCACCCCATCCTCGTGCAGCAGCACCCAACATACATCGTGCACATAACATTAACATTCTTCAACTGAACATAGATGGCATCAATACAAAGAAACACGAACTCTCACACTCATCATCAACAACATTGCCATCTTACAAAAACAAAACTCCGCACAACACAAAAAACACCCACATTTCATAATTTCACCACCATCAGACAAGACCGGGCTGTCGGCGGGGGCGGTGGACTCATCACCCTGGTACACAAAGAAATATCATACATAGTAACCAGTGTACAAACCAAATCACTCCTCCCCCCAAATGATAACACAACAGAAATACAGTCAATTAAAATACGCACTGGCAACAACTCCAACATAACCATCATAAACACATACATCCCTCCCAAACATCCCTACAGTACCAAATGAATACAGACCACACTTACAACACATCACAAACACCCCCACACATCATCCTGGGTGGTGACTTCAACGCCAAGACGTCGGCCTGGTTTGTCGACAACCCCGACACAGACAGAGGGCTGGTACTACAAAACCAAACCGATAACCTCATCATCCTTAACGACATCCATCAACATACCCATATTCCTCACCAAGCCCTCTATAACCCATCATCTCCAGACATCACCTTTTGCTCCCCAGAACTCGCCCCACAACATCCTGGAGGGTGGTCAGAACCTTAGGCTCTGACCACCTCCCGATCATTATCACCACCAAACCAGACTCACCCAGCTAGCCACAAACACACATACACCAATTATAAAAGAGCTAACTGGGAAGCATTCACAAATGAGACAGAACAACACTTCACAACTCTAAACAGTGCACCCATCACTAACATCAACAATGCTGTACACATACTCAATAAAACTATCCAAAACGCTGACAAGAAACACATTCCAAGAGGTAACAGAAAAGACACAACCCCAACTTCACACCAGAAATTCAAAACCTTATCAGACAACGCGACATACTGAAACACTCCCCAGCACCCCACACAAGACATCACACAAATTCAAGCACTCAACATCCAAACTAACAACAAAATACAAGAACAACAAAAACTAAATTGGAATAACTTCCTAAACACTTGATCACAAAACAAACCCCAAAAAACTCTACAAAACACTAAACAGCATCACACTTTCCAACAGCAACACAACACAATCACATGCTGCAATCACAACAACAGACTCTACTCCTTCATGTAAACAACAAGCAAACACTCTCATCAATCACTTTTCACATGTCAGCCACCTAAATCCTCACAAAGACGACCGACGTGTCATCCGACGTAAGAGACAATTCCCCACAGACCCTGACTATACACCCTTCACCAATCACCAGACAAAGCATATCATCAACAATCTCAAGCACTCACCTGCCTGTGGCCTAGACAACATAAGCAACATACACCTCAGACACCTGGGACCACAAGGCATACAAGCACTCACTAACATATCAAACTACAGCTATTCACATAACACAATACCAGACATTTGGAAGCATGGTATCATCATCACATTCCCCAAACCCAACAAAGACCCCACGCTACCCTCCTCGCACCGCCCCATCACACTCCTTTGCTCCCCCTCCAAAGTCATGGAACGCCTAGTATTACAACTAATTACACCTGACCTACCCCTAGCTCCAACACAACATGGCTTTAGGCCACTGCACTCCACAAACACTCTTCTCACAGACCTTACACAAAGAGCTTTCGACAGCATCAATTCAGCTAGACCACCACACAGATCACTATTAGCCACACTCGACATTAGTAAAGCCTTCGATGCCATCCCGCGCCACAACCTAACAAACAAAATCTACAACACAAACATGCACAACAACACAAAACGGTGGCTGGCCAACTTCCTAGCAGGCAGATGTGCACACGTATCTTTTGCCGGTCAGTCATCTAAAATCAGAAACTTTCCAAACGGAGTCCCACAAGGATCCGTCCTATCGCCCGCACTCTTCAATCTGTACATGCAACGATATAACTACACCCAATACGCCCCAAATAAACTTAGCCTCCTATGCAGATGACATAACACTCACATGCACACACCATGACCCAAAAAGAGCAACAGATCTCCTTCAACCCTATCTCAACACACTACATGGCTGGTGCACTACAAACAGACTTAATCTAGCCCCAGCCAAATCCACCGCAACCCTGCTCACAAGTTGGACAGGAGAACACGAATACATCCCTCAACTCACCATAAACAACACACCCCTAACACATACACACACCCAAAATCCTAGGAGTAACATATGATACTCATATGACATTCAAACAGCACACCACAAACATTAAAAAGAAACTGACACCCAGACTTAACGCCCTCAGGTCACTTGCTCACACAAAATTTGGACACAAAGAAACTACCACCACAGTATATAAACAATACATAAGATCAGTGATGGAATACGCAAGCCCAGCCTGGGCTTCTAACCTAGCTGAAACACATCATAAGACCTTACAGACTATTCAAAACAAAGCCCTGAAGATCATTACAGGCTGCACAGCTACTGCACCCACACAGATCACTTACATCAAGAAACCAAAATCCTCAAAGTCAAAGACCATCTGGACATGAGAGGCACTCAATTCCTGGCAGCAGCCTCCACGAACCAAGACCACCCACTAACTACATGGCAACACACCCACAGACACCAAGAAATATCAAAACAACACCCAGCACACGGTATCACACACAATTATTGTCCTCTCTCCCTCCCTGCCCACCCCGAACCAACTTCCAGAAGCACATCCATACTCATATCTCTCACCGATCCATCCACTCACTCACAGACAATACGCAGCTGCATGCACGACCTCCCGAAATCCATCCTTCCGAATCCTCCCTTCCTCGCGAGGACAGAGTCCACCTGGCCAGGCTGAGATGCGGACACCATCCAGCTCTCCTGAGCTATCAGAAGAGACTGGATGACTCCGTTGTCGACGCCTGCCCGGGATGTAACACAGTACCCCATACCATTAAACACATCATAGAAGACTGCATTTCACACAACCACTTACGCCAACAACACAATCTACACTCAATGAGAGCTCTGTGGGAAAGCCCGATCGTGGCCATGGCCTTTCTTAGGGACTCGGGGCTGTTCGGCCAGGCAGCTTAGGGAACAACAACAACAGTTTATAGGAAGGCTATTCCAACATGCATTCCAGAACTTAGGCTAGCCTAGGCCTAGGCTATATGAACATTTGTGGGTGGTCTGCCAAAAAAGATTCACTAGGCCTATTAGGCTATGGGTAGGCTAGTATGGGGTGCATTTTGCAAATTTTCTGAACTCTTAGGCCTAGGCTAGGCTAAATTAAAACTCACAAAATCTGAGTAAAACCAGCACTAGAATTTTGTCTTGTCTTGTCTTGGGGCAACCTCAGGCGAATACTCGCCCACTCCGGCCCCACCGTAGTCGCGGAGATCCTATGTCACAATTAAATTAGTTTATAGTTAAGGTTAAAATTCACCACCGTGTCACTTTCATTCTAGGTCATTCGTAGAACCGTAACACTGTAAAGGCAACAACCCAATAGCAGGTCATCAGGTGGTGAACCAGAGACCTACAAACCACGGTACTAGGGCCAGAGCAATGTCTTGAAGCGAGGTGCCCTTATCAACCAACCCCAGACCATCCAGTAGGAGCTGTCGGAAGGAATCCATCTTTGAAGCCAGAAAGGGATGCCCATCCACATGCTCAGTGACGGGACGAAGCGAGGCTTCGGAGGCATATGTAGGACGACAAGATGTAGGATGTGGAGGGGAAGAGGTACCGTACGACGATACATGGGATGCGGAGACTGCGGAGGGAAGAGCTCGTCAAAGTCATACGGTTCCTCAGGACCTCAACAATAACCGGGGGACGGCCGGTGCGGGCAATGGTCGATCGCCGTAGTTAATATAAGTTCGCGTCTATTTTGACGGCGATTTTTGTTGTAGTTAGGCTAGGCCTAGGCTATTTGCCCCCTGCTGGCAATATATATGATGATGACAATATGTCATGGGGGGCGATTGACCCCAACATATTATTGTATCCAACGATCTCTAACCTCTGTATCTCAAAAAGGGCTAGAGCAAATTGGCTGTAAATTTCCACATCTAGGCTATTCCTTGACAGATTTGCTCCCTCCAATTAATATTTATTAGCATAAATTCAGCCTAGTTTAGCCTATAAAACAAAAACTAACATTTGTTTAGCCTAGGCCTACATATAAAAAGAAAAAACCCACTCGTACTGCAATTATAAGCATAAATATGAGTATCTAAGTTACAAAGCAAATGTTTTTGTATAGCCTAAAATAAACAATAAAATTGTCATCTTTCAACTGCTGAGGTCATAAATATAAAAAAATCTAATACATTAGGAAAAAAAAAAATAAAAAAATAAATAATAATAAACGGTTTATTAAAGAATGGCAGCCTCATGAGCTGAAAATACACATTTTACAATTTAGTGGATGAACATGAGATGTACAGATATGAGGATGGTAAGCTCAGTTTACAAACAAAATAAATAAATACAATAATGATGCATGTGCAGAATACGAATTATCATAAAATAACCATGAGAGTAAGTGATATACAGTACATATACACATCTATTTACTTACTCATATACAGAACATACGTATATACACGTACGTGCGCACATACATATACATACATATATAGGAACATAAGAACATGCAGTAAGTGTGCACATGTCCGTATACACAAACGATCACGTATGCACACAAACATACATACATACAGAAACTGTTTTGGTAGGGTCAGGGTAAAGAGTTGAAGGGTAAAGAGGGTGCAGCAATTCAAGTCCGTACAGGAATGGTCAGGTAGAGCCTACTACAATGGGAGGTTAATCCTCGGTAGTGTAGGTGTGTGTGTTAGTTTGTGTGTGTGTGTGTGTTAGTTTGTGTGTGTGTGTGTGTGTGACAAAAGGCGAAATATGGATAAGCTGTTAGCGGGTCTATCGTCCCCTTTATTTACGTAGTCGCACGCTCGCAGTTACATTCGCGTCTAATTTGACTGTGGTTATTTGCCCCTGCTGGTGATATATATGATGATGACAATAAGTCATAGGGGGATAAAGCCCCTTCAACCCATTATTGTATCCCACGGCCAGGCGTTGGGTAAATTGTTTTGTTACCGGCCGGCGGATTGAGGGTGGCTTTACCAAGTTTACCCCAGCAGTTAAATTAGAAGCGAATGTAGGCCTAACTGCGAGCGTGCGACTAGGCTATATAAACAAAGCTTTTGGTATGCCCACAACTACAACTCTTACCAAAACTGCAATTAGCCTATTTTTTTTTTTTTTTTTCAGTCTAGCTAAATTGTGGAGGCTAGGCTAAATTATTAACTGCAATTAGCCTAGCCTATTTTTGTTTGTTATTTCAGTCTAGGGTAAATTGTGGTAGGCTAGGCTAAATTCTTTAACATGTGTACTATTGTGTAGGCCTGTGCTTTCCAATAGAAGTAAAAATATGTAGCCTAGCCTAATGCAATTTTACTAAAACCCAAGCCTACCTGAATATAGCCCTATGCAGAGCTCAAAAGCAAAAACAAACAACAAATATGTTGAGCAGTGAAATAAAATTAAGCTAGGCCTAGGCCTGGTTTCTCATAGGCCGAATAACCTAATGAAGTATAATATAGAGTATATAGTATATATAGTATAGCCTAACCTAATTTAAGTTATTTCACAAAATACTAATAGGCCTACCCAGCCCTCCTCATGCATTATTTTCCATTGTAAAATAAGTTTGTGCTTAACTGCAGTAGCCTAATGAAAGGTAGCCTATAAATAGGCTAGCCTATGTTGGCTGTGCAATTGTCTCGATTTGACTATTTTTACCTAATTAGGCCTAAAGCAGCCTGAGTCTATTCCCAACCCCCAAACAGTATCCCATGTTAAGCCCTAGCCTAGGCCTAGGCCTAATCCCACTCTCAATCAAAATTCGAACTGATAAATTCGTACCTACCGGTAGCGCTGCCTAGGCTAGGCCTATATTTTTCGTGAATAGATATAGAAAATGGTTTAACCCTCTCACCACGGAAGGGCTCTTGAACGCCCATAAAAAAGCATATAACAGGTACCCGGAAGGCCTCTTGAACGCCCAGTGGTTGAAAGCCTGTGAGCTTCGTGTGCGAGGCGTCGGTCCGACGCATGTAAACAACAGACGGCTGGACCGACGCCCCGCATCTCCGGCCACAAGAAGGAGAGCGTCGCTTGTTCGTGTGTGCCTGTATGTTGTTGTTAAGTATCGAAAAGTGGTGTAAAGTGGCTGTTTTGGCCATAAAGTTATCTCCAATGAAATCATCATCACAGCTCAACCAGTTGACTTAGAGAGCTCTACTTAATGCCATTCTACAGGTAAATAACACAGCTACGCTTGGGGATGCGCGGGAATGCGGGAAGCAGTCTGATTAACGAATATACGGTAGCCTAGCCTAGACGTTTTTCGGCCAAAACACCCGGGTTTCGAGGAATATATATATAATACATAGCCGGGGCTGGAGGGTTAAAGGAAAGAGCATCCTATATTATGTTCAAATAATATGTAATAGCACTGTGTATGGCTGTATTAAATTTAAATAGTGATAGATGTGTATATTAATGGGATAAATACCTAGGACATTAATATAATATTTTCCTATCTTTTTTGTAGTGATATTTGTCTGATTTAGTGGTATATTGGTGTCTGTCTAGGGTTATAATGCATTGTCAAAGTTACCTCTGAATCTCTGACTTGGTAACAGTTCGGTATGGGTAACCCTGCTTTCTTTGAGTACTACACGGCAAGAGAAGCTTTCGGTTCTGTCATTACTGTTCAAGGTAAACAGCAACTGCTAAATTCGACATCATGTTCAAATAATATGTAATAGCATTGTCTATGGTTGTATTAGACAACAATCGTGATAGGTTTCTATTTTATGTGGATAAATAGTATTAAGCTGAATAAACTAAATACCGAAAGTTCACTAGAGTGGTTGTGGATACATTTGCTATATGAGGGAGGTAGGAAGGAAGGGCTAGGCAGTGTTACCAGTTATATCGCTACATATTACCGCTAGATGTAGAGCTATTTACTTCAATTTAGCAGCCATTTTTTCATATCTAGAGTGATTTACTAGGGATAATTTAAAAATTTCAGACATTCTAGTCATATTACATTGTAAAATTTGCAAAACAAACAAACCAAAACTCTTTAGAAATTGCAGCATTATTCTAACATTGTTTGACTATGTAGCAACATGCTAGCGACTTTTGAGAAAGGATCTAGCGGTATTTTGTGGAGACATACTGGGAGGGTGGGAGGGAGGTGATGGTTGCAGTGTTGCCAGTTCTAAAGCTACATATTACCGCTAAATGTAGAGGTATTTACTTCAATCTAGCAGCCATTTCTTTTATATCTAGAGACATTTACTAGGGATAATTTGAAAATTTCAGACATTCTAGTCATACTACATTGTAAAATTTGCAAAACAAACAAACCAAAACTCTTTAGAAATTGCAGCATTATCCTAACATTGTTTGGCTATGTAGCAACATGCTAGCGACTTTTGAGAAAGGATCTAGCGGTATTTCGTGGTAACACTTTAGGAGGGTTAAAATACGAGTCACACAGGCAATTGCCAAAACTTTAAAGGTCCATATCATTGTTATTAAACTAAGCATTTGGCAAAGGGAGGAATTGTTAAAAACCTTAGCCAATACTCTGTCATTCACCAAAAATAAATTTGAATTATCATTATTATTTGGTAGGGTAGGTATGTATAGGTAGGTTGGCTAAATAATTGCTGGAATTCGTAGGGACTCTAACTGTTTTGAGAGAGTTAAATAAAACAAAAATGATAGATCTGAATAATAAAGAGATTATGTTATTAAGCAAAACTGGGGGATGCGTGGAAGCCTATAGACTGTAGACGGTAAACTTTGTGTGGGTAGCGAATTCGGTTTTAAAGTAATTTAAGAATGACAGTTTTCAATGCTGCGGCCAAACTATTCCACCCATTTATATTTTTTTGGTATCAAAACGTTCGGAATCGCGAGCCTCACCCAACTACGCAAGCATGGCTTTGATCATCGGCGTAGTTTTTAAGATGTGGAATTTTAAGTGGAATTCGAGGTTTTTTCAAGATTGCCGGAAAAAACCCCACGTGCAAAAGCAAAACCTTCTCTATAAAATTTGCGGAGCATTAGTAGGGGAGTGCGTATGCCAAAGCCCAGTCGTTTCCTGTGAGTGGGAGAGACGGTATTTAGGCGTCAAGTTTTTCGGGAAATCGGCTGCCACGGACCTATTTGGCCGCCATGCCGGATGTTTAGCATATCAAAAGTTGCCTAATACAAAAACGCACCTCTTGTGAAAGTTTGATCCCGATCCAAAAAGCGGTTCTGGAGTTATTGCGTCGAAACCGGCGCGTAAGAAGAATTTGGATGAAATCCCAGGTTTAATGATTACAATAGGGGTTCCCCGTAGGGGACGAACCCCTAATAATAATAATAATGATACATCATTTGCTGCCAAAGCAAAATACATTCCATCCAGGCACTAAATGAGGTTATGATAAATCTTGTTATCAAAAAGACTAACTTTAATGAAGCAGAAACCCAATGATGGTTACGTGTTCTCCATAAAACTCGACAGCCTTAACCCTTTGAGTACCAGCGAAGTGTGTTATGTTGTATACTAGCTATATTTAAACGATATTATGCAGCTTAGGAAGGATCTGTGGTAGTTAAACATGTTGGTTGAGATAGTTTGAAGCCTATTAATTGCTAGAGGTTCTTCCTAAGCTGAATAAAATACTTATAGTTGTCTGAATATGATGAACAAATTGTCACTGGTATTGTATGGGTTAAGGGGATATTGGCTATTTTTTGGTCTATGTATTTATATACAAATTTATTTATTTTATAGTTACCTCGCTAGACCTCCATCAAGCTTAACACTCAACGAGCGGCTAGGTTAATAACTTCTACTACCTGCCCAGCGGGCTTATTTACCCTAAATGGGCTTCATTCCATGCTCTTTTTCATGCATAAAAAAGAGCCAGAGCATAATACAATTATGTATCCGTGAAAGGGCGTTAATTGAGCTTTCCAATGACACCAGAACCTTCCTTCTACAATCACGGGTTGTCTTGCAACGATTGGGCAACACGAAGGAAAAATCCCTAAAATACGGTAATTTCCTTACATATTTCCCTGCTTAGGGAGGCAGTGGGTGTGGATGTGTGTGGAGGTGGGGCCAGTCACGGCGCGGGAGCAATGCCAAACGGTCAGAGCCAACCTACGCTCCTCCCACCGCTCGGACTCTCTCTCAGAGTCAATTATGTGCTCAACATCGCATACGACTTAAGGCGGGTCCCGCTCTTTAGGTCTGGGTTCTCTAGACCGCCTTAAGTCGGGCCCCGCTAAAGAGGGGTTAAACAAAAATAAAAATAAAAACAAAAAACTTAGACCAGTGGTGAGCAACCAAAGCCGAACAGAATATAACGAAAGTATTTTAGATTTTAGTGTCAATATTAACGGTGAACAAATATTAATGGAAACCAATTAGAAGTAATTAGAAGTGGGGGCGGTTCGTTCGTGGCCACCCCTTCGGGGATCACGGCGTCAGGCAATAGATAGATAGATAGAATTAGAAGTAAATGCTAACTAACGTGTGACGAAGGTGTGTCTAAAAAGTTAAAATGAAAAGTGAGGCAGAGACCATTAACGCCATCTCGTCTTCAACTAGAACAGTACCAACGTTCTTATAAATGGCTAATATTCACTTGTTATTTTCCCAAAATTCTCTCGGAGTAATTATATATTATTCATAGTTCCCAATTCCGCTAGGAAGAGGGCTCTGTGGTTTTTTTCTATATTAAGTTTCGTCATCCCAGGAACTTCTTTCGCACTACTCCTATTGCTGCACTTATAGTCAGGTGGCTTAGCGATTTATTCGTTTCACAGTGGATAAAAGCACCAAATTTGGTATAAGCCTTCCTTAGGGTCTATTAATGAAATTTAGAAGGAAAGTTTCAGAAAATATATACAAACCCTATATTGAAGGTGGAAAAATGGCATTTTTCTCAAATCATATAAACCGTAATTAAACGATATTGGTTGAAAATACATTAAATTAGATACCACACTGATGAAAGGAAATTTAATTTTGCATCTTTTTTATTCTATGCACTTTTTGTAATTGATTCACCGTTTACAAGATTATTTTTGTTTTTGTTTTTGAGCTAATTTGTTTTAATTGTAATAACACGATATTGGTTGAAGATACATTAAATTTGAGACCACACATAAGAAAGGAAATTAGATTTTGCATCAGTTTCATTCGTGACACTTTTTGTATCTGATTCACCGTTTAGGAGATATTGAGGGTTTTCCAATGTTGTGACTTTTTTTGTAAAATGTACCATATTTTTTAAAATAATATCATTATAGGCATTACATGGATAGGACATTGTATTCTATACTCTATTATTATATTGTTATTGAACAAATCCATGAAAAATATATATTTTCATAACAAATGTAGTCATAAGTTGTAGTCAGGTGGCATAGCGGCAAATGTTGCCATTATCGTTACACGGCGGAAAAAAGCACCAAACATTGTATGAGGCTTCCTTAGGGTCTAATAATTAATTTTAGAAGGGGTGCCCTCCATAAAATTTAAGATAATATATAAAAACCCTATATTGAAGGTGGCAAAAACCCTTTTTTCAAATCATAAAAATCGTAATTAGACGGTATCGGTTGAAGATATATTAAATTTGATACCCCACTTATGAAAAGAAATGTAATTCTGCATCATTTTTATTCAATGCATTTTTTTTTATCTGATTCACCGTTTACGAGATATTGAGTTTATTTTAGTTTTTGAGCTAATGTTTTGTAATTGTCATAAAACTATATTGGTTAAAGATACATCACATTTGAGATCACGCTTAAGAAAGAAAATGAAATGTTACATCGTTTTCATTTGAAACACTTTTTGATTTGCTTCACCGTTTAGGAGATAGATTTTATTTTTTTATTTTTGAGTATTATTTGGCTTTTAATTTAACAATTTGTAACAATAATATAATTAAAGGCATTACATGCCTATGATGATATTATTCTTAGAAATTGGTAAATTTTACAAACAAAATTACTCAACTTTAAAAAAAAAATCATTATCTCCTAAACTGTCAATCATATAAAAAAAAGTGTCACAAATGAAAAATATGCAAAGCTTAATATCCTTTCTTAAACGTGGTCTTAAATTTAATGTTTCTTTAACCAATATCGTTTTATTACAATTCAAAAAATTTACCTCAAAAACTAAAACAATTCAATATCTCATAAATGGTGAATCAGATAAAAAAGTGCATAGTATAAACATTATGCAAAATGTAGTTTCCTTTCATAACTGTGGTATCAAATTTAATGTATCTTCAACCAACATCGTCTAATTACGATATGTATGTTTTGAGAAAAATGCTATTTTCCACCTTCAATATAGTGTTTTTATATATTCTCTTGAAGTTTCTGGAGGACACCCCTTCTAAAATTCATTATTAGACCCTAAGGAAGCCTCATACAAAATTTGGTGCTTTTATCCACCGTGTAACGATAATGGCAATATTTGCCGCTAAGCCACCTGACTACAACTTATGACTGTACATTTGTTATGAAATTATGTATTTTTTCATGGATTTGTTCAATAAAAATATATTATTAAAGTATAAAATTCAATTTCCTATCCATGTAATGCCTATAATATATATTTTTCTTAAAAATTGGTAAATTTTACAAATTCAATTACTCAACAATAGAAAAAAAACTCAATATCTCCTAAACGGTGAATCAGATAAAATAAGTGTCACGAATGAAAGATGCAAAATATAATTTCCTTTTTTAAATGTGGTCTCAAATTGAATGTATCTTTAACCAATATCGTGTTATTACAATTACAATCATTTAGCTCAAAAACTAAAACAAAATCAACCCTCATATAACGATGAAGCAGAAACAAAAAGTGCATAGAATAAAACAGATGCAAAATATAATTTCCTTTCATAAGTGAGGTATCAAATTTAATGTATCTTTAATCAATTAATGCTTCCAAAACTCAATTTATCCATCTTACTACCCGTCAGGAACCTCCAGAGGACTATCCCTTATTCTTCAACAATGCAAAAATCAACCCTTCATCTTCTCTCAATGTTCTCGGTGTCTCTTTTTCTTCTGCTCTCACATGAAAAGACCATGTCACCAGTCTCGCTAAGGCAGCCTCCCAGAAGCTGGGTGTGCTCAACCGCCTCAAGGGGTTCTTTACCCCTGCGCAGCTTCTTGCTCTGTACAGGGGCACAGTGCGTCCATGTATTGAGTATTGTTCACATGTGTGGGGACGATCCTCTCACACCACACTCCTAGACAAAGTAGAAAGGAAAGCTTTTGTAGCATTAACTCCCGTTCACTCACCAACTCTCTGCAATCTCTCTCTCTTCACCGCAATGTTGCATCTCTCTTGTTATTCTATCGCCTCTACAATAATCAGTGTTCCTCGGAGCTTTCCCTGTGTATACCACCTCCTCTACGAAGGGTACGTAGTACCCGGCTTGCAACACAATTCCACCCCTGCTCTGTGCAACTGTCCAACCCAAGAGTGAAACGCTATTCTCAGACTTTCTTCTATTCAAGTGCTGAGCTCTGGAACTCTCTCCCAGAATCAGCCTTTCCTTCTTCCTATGACTTATATTGCTTCAAACTCCATGTGTCCAGGCATTTTAGCTCGAACGTCCCTTGATTTCGGCCCTGTCACTCTTTGAAATCTGGGGGAGGCACTCGCTGCAGGCAGTTATGCCTTTTGTCTCCCTCATTCACATAGAAAACAAAAATACCGTCTAATTACGATGTTTATGATTTGAGAAAAATGCTATTTTTCCACCTTCAATTTAGGGTTTTTAAATATTTTCTTCAATTTTCTGGAGGGCACCCCTTCCAAAATTCATTATTAGACCCTAAGGAAGCCTCATACAAAAGTTGGTACTTTTATCCGCCGTGTAACGATATTGGCAATATTTGTCGCTAAGCCACCTGACTATTACTACCAAAAAGATAAAGACAAGCTAGAACGAATACAAACGTAGAGTTACCAAAATGATACCTTGTCTAAAGAACAAAGCATACAAGAAGCGTCTTAGAGAATTATATATATTTCCTTTAAGCCAGCGCAGATTAAGAGGCGACTTAATTCAAGTGTTCAAAATCATCAAAAGCATCAACAATATGAACTGAAACAAATATTTCACTATCGACCAATCAAATTACACACGGGGAACGTGTGACGCCTGCAGCTTAGCAGAACGCCACGTGGGCTCAGCCACTCGCTTGGCCACTCGCTAACACTCGCCAGGGCAGTGAATTTGGCTACAGTCTATCTACAATGTTATACTTTCTTTCTTGTGAATCGTCATGTCACGGGCAGTATAGAAGTGGTCTTTGTTTTCGTCTGTGACAATGCTTTATATTTGATATCATCAGTTATAAGTTTTATGTATAAGACTGAATGATACAGCTAGAGAGTGTGAGTGAGTAAGTGCAGGAGGCCGAGGGTAGTACGCGCAGTGTTACGTGTTGTCTCGGTGACGTCATCCCACGGCCGGGCCCTCTGAGTGGCTGGCCGCCTTGCCGTCCTCCTGCCGTGGCAGGAATCGGTCCCCCCGCACTCCCTGCTGCCTTTGTGCCTTCCTTGCTCAGAGCTTGCCTGACCAGCATACCCTTCACACCTCCCTTGCCACCTGTCCCCGACTTCTACCTATAGAACACTTTCTCTCTCTCTCAACTTCTTACCTCTTATGCTTCTAATCTATTTAATATCATAACTCCCCTTTGGTTCTGCACGATTTCATACATCGGCCATCGTATTATATGCTGAAGCTCTCAGATATCTCATGTTTAGCTAGACATTTTGGAGGGGTTAACATTTTGTCTGTAGAGGTTCGACACACTCGCGGTGTCTCCCTGCCTGTGTCTTGGTTGTCTGCTGGGCTATTTAATGCTAGACTCGGGTAAGGCTATTGATGTTGTGATTTCCGATGTGTACCAGGTTTTGTTGAACTTGTACAATCGCAACGGATACGTGGGAAGCCTAGGTTGTCTTTCTGACTGTGAACCTTGTGAGTTTAGCACTGTGTTGCGAGTGAGGGCTTTTGCCTCTGCCACCCAACACTGTGCTAACTCGTTTTGCTTTGACTTGAAGAGGGTCGCCAGGAGAGAACCAGATACTAGCGATCTGGATCTCTCAAAAGAGCACCCCGTCATTTAACGTAATTTGGCCGTACAGTCTTAAGGACCTCGCTAGGCTACGATCCGCTTGCTCAGCCATTGTTTCCTAGCCTACGACATCCCAGCTAGACTTTATTCGCCTAGCAGACACCCGATTAGGATTATAAGCTCTTATGTTATGTATACAGCATTTTTATTCACGTTGATTGTAAGCCTTGGTTGTTGTTGAGTTGCACAACCCGAGCAGGCTTTTGCGTTGCCTGAGGAAGTACTTCTTTTGTTGTTGGAGATAATACTATTGTGCATTTATCGTTATTCCCGTGCCAGTTAACACTGTATGTCCCTACACTTGTCATATCTTGTTCCTGCTTTATATAACAGTTCAAAAATCCGATTCGATTATCTTAAGCAGCATCAGACTTTCTTCAGAAGATTCCTGTTCGATGCTTTAGGACTTTCATTAACTTTCTTTAATATAGGAGGGACAGTTTATTATTGTTTAGAGTAACTTTAATTATACCCTCTTCTTGTTTGCATTAAATCATTCCAGTGATTTAATTAAGCTCTCTATCTTTTTCCTTGTATACATTATTAACGTAATTGTATGTTGTTGTGATCAGGCTGTATCAGAGATCATCAGCCTGTAGTAGTAGTGCATTTATACCGAGTTAGAGGATACCCCGCTATCGCAGATTTAACTCTGGAGGGTATAGGTGTTTTTGTGCGCCGGCATTATAAGTTCGAGGGGTGGATCTAGTGTTACCGTTGTGGCTGTGTGCCTTTCTAGTCCAATTATTAAGAGCCCTTGTTTTATATGAGTCCCGGTCGTAACAAACGGTTGCGAAATGATTGGTAAATCTTTTAACTCACACAAGTCTAAGAATTTTTTCTTCAATTGAGTTACATGTCAACTTGTGGAATGGGCTTCCCCGAGATGTCATAGACTGCAGCACTGTTGATTCTTTTAAACTTCGCCTAGACAAACACCTTGCCTTAAATCCACGACTGACTGCATTTGGAATGAATATTCTTTTTGTTTCCCTCTATTATAATACTAACAACTGTCCCCTACGAACATCTCCTAATCCTGCCACAGACATTTGTCCCAGGGCAGAATTTCCTTTCCATTTCCCCCTTGCCAACTCTAAACTACTGTTTGGACACTTGACCATCAGTGTTTTGGAGGGCAAGCAGCCTTGAGGGGTAGCTGGAACCAAAATGAACAAATTGAACCTGTAGGATTTCTGCTACACTCCGTTTAGTAGGTTGTTATGCCGCGTTTCTTTGTCTTCAGACGCTACTCACGCTGTGATTGTTTCAGCATTGTTATTATTGTTGTGTCCATTCTCTAAACTTGTCTCCTTTTTTGTTCCATATTTTTTCCCATAGCAAGTGAACGTTTGCACACAGTAGGTCCAAATAGATCCTAACTAGCGAATTAAATATATAACAGCAAACACAATTTTTGTAATTCAAACGACCTGTAGCAAGCCCTACCATCGAAACCTGTGGACTACCACTAAAAAAGTTTATCTCTTCCCTTATCGCGACCAACGACCTTGTAGTGTCCATCCTTCCTTCTCAACCCGGAATGACACTTAATAGGGACATAGCAGAAGCGATTAACACCTGGATGGAAAGTACAGGAGCAGAGGAGGAGCCTCAGGGTACCTCCAGGAGCAAGCAGAAAGCGTGGGATACCATCTCGGCGAAGAAAACTCAAGAAAATCTCCTAACCAATGCAGACCAGGTTGCAAAAGCATGCCTCCAGGCAGCCGCCCGTTTAGAGAGTGGCTCATATAGATGAAGTAGGGGGAGGGAGTGCAATGCAAATTGATAAGAGGATAGAGAGGGAAATAAATAAGGTAGCAGAGAGAGTGTTAGAGAAGGAGAAAATAGGGAGGAAAGGTAGAGGAATGAAAGGATGGTGGAATACAGACATTAAGGAGGCGAGGAAGAAGAGGAAAGAGAGGAATAGGATTAGAAAGGTTGGAGAAGGGGAAAAAAGAGAGGGGAAAATATAAGTGAGGAGGAAAATTCGAAATAGCAAGGGCGAATACGAGAGAGGGAAAGGAAAACCAAAAACTTAATAAGAGGAGCAATAGAGAAGCATGAACAGAAAGAAATTGACAGGATAAAAGAGAAGGGGGACAAAGGAAAAGCTGAGTGGTATAGATGCCTAAAAAGAGAAAAAAGGAGGGGAAAAGGTAGTAGTGGAGCTGAATGTAGGTGGGGAAAAAGTTAGGGATGTAATAAAATTGGAGAGGAAATAAAAAGATAGTGGGGAGGGTAAATGACCAAATAGAGTAGGGCAATGGATATGAACTAAATGAGGAAGAAATAGATGAAAATATGAATGAGATGGTGAGTGAGGAGGAGATTAGGAGGAGTGTTGAAGAAGCTGAAGAGAAACAAAGCGGCAGGACCGGATGGGATAACAGCAGAGATGTATATTGAAGGAGGGGAGATGATCGTTAGGATGTTGAAGAAGCTATTTGATAAAATATGGAGGAGGAAGAACATACCAGCAAGATGGAAAGACGAAAGGGTCCACATTGATTTTACAAGGAGGAGCAAAAATGTGCACGAAATGGGGGAGTTATAGAGCAATAACGGTAATTAACTAATAAATAAGATATTTTATGGGATACTAAAGGAGAGGGTAGGAGAGTATGTAGAAGAAGAAAGACCGGATCCTACTTAGTGAAGAGCAAAATGGGTTTAGGAAGGGGAGAAGAGGAACAGGACATATATATTTATATTAGATGCGATTATAGAGAAAAAGGCAAAGCAAGGGAATGTGTGTTTATATTGTGTTTGGATGTGGAGAAGGCATATGATAAGATTCGTAGGGGAGTTTGCAGAAGCAGTGATGGAGAGAAACTAGGAGTGAGTAGGGAAGATAAGAACATGATAATGACTATGTATGAAGGGGCGGAGACAGAGATTGTGTGGAAAAATATTGCAGTGAAAGGATCAGGAGAAGGACATGGTTAAGGCAGGGATGTAACCTGTCACCATTAATTTTTGCAATGTGCATGGAGGAGTTGGTGAGGAGAATTAAGAGTAAGGGTCAGGAGTGAAAATAGGGCAGTATAGGCTAGCAATTCTGACGTTTGCTGACGATGTTGTGCTGACAGCAGAGACGAGGAAGATATGGGGGAAATGTTACAGGAGGCGGAAAGGTTTGGCAGAGACCTAGAAATGAAGTTCAGTGTAGCGAAAAGCAGTATGATAGTAGTAAATGGACCAGAGGCAGTAGAAATGATAGGAGGGGAAAGAATAGAAACAAGGGAGGAAGTGAAGTATTTAGGGGTATGGATAGGGAGGGAAGGGGCGACAAAGGACAATGAATGAGAAAAATCATGAAGGTGGAGCAGTGTAGTGGGAAACTGTGGAATGTGACAAAAAACCCAGAGTCAATAAATATAAAATAGTAAGAGAGGTGTGGAAGGACTTTGAAGTGCCGCGAATAATGTACGGGATGGATGTGAGAGGGAGTACAGGGGGAGAAATAAATCGGACTGGAGACGGACAAAATAAAATAGGAAGAATGAGGTTAGGAGCAAGAAGGTGGACAGCAAATGAAGCAGTGAGAGGGGAGATGGGATGGAGTACGTTTGAGGAGAGAGTGGCGCAGCCAAAGTTGACCTACAAGAGTAGGTTGGAGGAGATGGAGGATCATAGGTGGCCAAGGAGAGTAAATGAATGGGGGGAGGGGAAGAGTAGATGGGCAAAAGAGTTGTAAGAGAAAACTGAAAAAAATAGGAGTGAAACAAAGAAGGGTGGGAGAGGAGTGGAGAGATGTAGGGAGTATACAGGACTAGGTCAGGGAAGGAGACTAGAGAAAAGAGATAGGAACGAGAGTGACGAAGTAGGAAGACAGGAATGGAGAGAAATATGGGAGAAGAAAAGTACACTGATAAGATATAGAAGCACGGGGAGACCGAGAAAGAGGAGTTCTATGACGGAAGTTGGGGCTGGGAGCTGACTACTGTTTAAGGCTAGGGCAGGAGCATTAGAGACAAATAGGAGAACATGGAGGTGGAATGGGGGGGTGAAGAGTGTCTACAGGTGAGGTGGGAGGGAGGAGAGTGGAGGAGACAATATAACATATAGTGACAGAGTGCCAGGGGTATGCAGAGGAGAGAGAGGGGTTGGAAAATGAGTTGAAACGGGTGGTAGGGGAGAGGGAATGGGAAGAGCAGAAAAGAGGAGGAGGATGAGGGTGTAAAATTTGTGTTAGGTCTCGAGACAGAAGAGGGGGTAGATGGGGAAATGGGGAAAAGAATGAAGGTAGTGAAAAGATTCCTGGAGCAGGTGTGGCAGAAGAGAAAACGGAATAGGATAGAATAGGGTGAGGGGGGAGAAGGGGACCAGAGCGGGGGAGGAAGAAAAATGAGATTAAATAGTAGAGAGGGGAAAAGATAAATTAAGATAAGGAGAGAACAAGATATTGGGGGGTGGAGGAGGGGGTAAAATAAGGAGAGGAGAGTTCTGCTTAAGCTATATACTTCAATTCTTTGTCTTTAACTATCCTTTCTACGACTACATAATTTCTAAACTAATTCTTAAATCTAGCTCTATCTGTTTCTGGAGAAGTCACCGGTGCATAGGTGAGCTGGCTTTGAGAGGGGACAGCAACTCCACAAAAAGAAGAAGAAGAAGAAGGTTACATGCCATCTCCATACCACCTCTAGGAACTCACTCGGATGCTGAAGCGCTCCGGGTTGCCATCGCGCTCAGAGTGGGTGCGGCAGTTTGTCACCCACACACTTACAATTGTGGTGTGTCGATGGATGCTCAAGGTCACCATGCCTTGTCATGTAGTCTCAGCGCAGGCCGCTTGCCAAGACACTCTGCACTAAATGATGTCATAAAACGGGCCCTGCAGAGTGCTAACCGTGCATCAATCCTTGAACCACTTGGACTTCTCAGAGAAGACGGCAAACGGCCAGATATCGGGATGACCACCTTCCCTTACAAGAATGGCCGGTGCCTCGTGTGGGATGCCACATGTGTTGACACTTTCTCCATGACCAACATCACCAGAAGCGCCAACGAAGCAGGTGAAGCTGCCCGGATAGCAGAAAGTAGAAAGCGAGAAAAATATAAAGTCATCGCCACAAGTCATCAATTCAAGCCCCTGGCATTCGAAACTTCAGGAGTCTTCGGCCCTACCACCCTTAACATGGTGAATGAAATAGGCCGTAAAATCAGAGAAATTTCAGGACAACCCCGGGAAACCCTCTGGCTCAAGCAAAGACTAGGGATGGCCATCCTCCGGGGCAATGCAACCAGCGTCATGAGCTCAGTACGACTGGGCCATGCCACTGTGTGAGGCCCGGGCAGGAGTGGTGTATCCGTAGTCTTTCCACAGTAGGGTATAAAAATAAACTTTATTTGTATTTAAAATTTGTGATGTACATAAATAAAAGGAGATGTGTCGGATGGTTGAAAGCCATAGTTGCTCGCGTGTTTGGGGCTAGCAACACGTACATGTATCCATCATACAATTCACTGTCTCTCACCCCAGCTATTTACCGGAGGATAACAGTTTTTTCACAATACGTAGACAGAGTTTTTTTTAAATTAAAAATCCCCAAAACTAAGACAGTGGCGTGTTGAGTCAAACTTTGTTGCTCTCCCTCCTCACCACCAACTAATGTAATTTGACCTGTCCTCCTACTTGTGTCGATACTTTCAAGCTACCTAAATTATGAACTGTTTATCTTTCTTCTATAAAAGTATGCAGTTATCTACAAATGTTTTTTAGTGAAATTCCCTTATACATAAGACGATATTTTCACGCATCAAGTTTAACCCCTGTGGAACCATTTAAACATTTTTTTCTTAAGGGGGGGGGGGGGGAGTAATTTTTCTGGTCCCCCTTCTTCCTCATGCTTAGGCTCATTAGTTTTTAGATTATAAGATGTTTGGCAATAATAAGATCTTTCGCCTCATTTCTTTGTCTATATTAAGACTGTGTCATTTTGGTGTCGATTTATTCGTGGCGATCGACACAGGGAGGCTGTAATTTAAGAGGAACCAGCCTTCGGCCAGAACATATTTTCTATCGAAAAATGTACAAATTTAACTTGAAGGAGGGTCTTGGATGGGTGTTTTTGTTATGCTTGATGGAGGTCTAGGGAGGAAACAAAAAACACATAATACAAAAGTACATGCATGCGCAAATAAATACGCCCATCCTCCTTTAAAACATTATCCGAGCCAGAAAATGTGTCACCAAGACTGGAGAAATATACCAGCGCTATATATCAGGTGGCGCCCCTTGCAGTGTTGTCAATTTAGCTACTTTACCACTAGATCTAGAGGTATTTACTTCGATCTAGCTTAACATCTTTACATGTAGCGACATTAATTCTACCGATATTCTGTAGATTTGAGCCATTTAATGCAATGTTGTAGATTTTGTGTCATTGGGGCCTAATTCTAGAGACTTTTGGCATCTATTTACTATCTAGCAGACTTGATTTGGTAACCCTGGCACTATGCATCTGGTATATCGTGTGGCCGAAAACAACATACGGTAGAGAGGAAAGTGTGTCCCCTGCAACCTAGTTCTGACCTTCTCGTGCAACCTAGTTCTGTCCTTTTCGTACAACCTAGTTCTATCCTTCTCGTGCAACCTACAGTAATTCTGTCCTCCTGCAACCTAGTTCTGTCCTTTTCGTGCAACCTAGTTCTATCATTCTCATGCAACCTAGTTCTGTCCTTCTCCTGCAACCTAGTTCTGTACTTCTCCTGCAACCTAGTTCTGACCTTCTCCTGCAACCTAGTTCTGACCTTCTCGTACAACCTAGTTCTGGCCTTCTCGTACAACCTAGTTCTGTCCTTCTCGAGAAACCTAGTTCTGTCTTTCTCGTGCAACCTACAGTAGTTCTGTCCTTCTCATGCAACCTAGTTTTGTCCTTCTCCTGCAACCTAGTTCTGTCCTTCTAATGCAACCTAGTTCTGACCTCATGTAATCTAGTGTTGTCCTTCTCGTACAACCTAGTTATGTCCTTCTCGTGCAACCTACTGTAGTTCTGTCCTTCTCGTGCAACCTACTGTAGTTCTGTCCTTCTCATGCAACCTAGTTCTGTCCTTCTCCTGCAACCTAGTTCTGACATTCTCGTGCAACCTAGTTATGGCCTTCTCGTGCAACCTAGTTCTGTCCTTTTCATGCAACCTAGTTCTGTCCTCCTGCAACCTAGTTCTGTCCTTCTCGTGCAACCTAGTTCTGTCCTTCTCGTGCAACTTAAGTCTGTCCTTTTCGTGCAACCTAGTTCTGTCCTTCTCCTGCAACCTAGTTCTGACATTCTCGTGCAACCTAGTTATGGCCTTCTCGTGCAACCTAGTTCTGTCCTTTTCATGCAACCTAGTTCTGTCCTTCTCCTGCAACCTAGTTCTGTCCTCGTGCAACCTAGTTCTGTCCTCGTGCAACTTAAGTCTGTCCTTTTCGTGCAACCTAGTTCTGTCCTTCTCATGCAACCTAGTTCTGTCCTTCTCATGCAACCTAGTTCTGTCCTTCTCGCCCTGCAACCTAGTTCTGTCCTTCTCGTGCAACCTAGTTCTGACCTACGATACATTTGACAACGTTATGGGTTTTCTGAACCCCTTTCTCCCTTAGGTTTATCCCCATTGCTTTTGAGATATTAAGACGTTCACCCCATTAGTTTAGCAATGTCAAGAACTTTGCCTCATTTATGTTAATGTAATGACCTTTCGTTACATCTAGGGGTCGATTTTTTCCTGGCGAGCGATAGCGAGCCTGTAATTTAAGAGGAACCGGCCTTCGGTTGGGACATTTTTTAACCGAAATGTGTACAAATTTATCTTGAAAGGGGATCCAGGGGGTGTAATTTTAAGTTTTGATAGATGTCTACGGAAAAACTAAAAACCTCGCTTTAACCATTTCTGTACGCCGATTTTGTGCAGTTTAAGAAGGATCTCTGGTAGTAAAAAGGGTTAAGTAAGATAGTTTGGAGCTTGTTAATTGCTGGGGGTTCTTTTTAGACAGAATAAAATCGTCAAATACTAGTAGTTAAAAGGACGGCGCCGGCACAGAAGGGGTTAAGTATGGTTGACACATATAAGATTTGCCGTCTGTACCAAGGGTAAGAATTGTGTTACTTGTTACCGTTTCAATTTTGTATGGAGTATTTTTCATTTATTTATCATTATTCTAGTTTCCTCCCTAGATCGCCATCAAACTTAAAAAAATAACCCTAGGATCCCCTCTCAAGATATCTTTGTACATGTTTCGATAGAAAAAATTCCCGGCCGAAAGCCGGTTCCTCCTAAATTACAGGCTCGCTGTCACTCGCCAGGAAAAATCGACACCTAAATGACACGAACAGTCTTAATATTGACAAAATACTGGAGCGAAAGATCCTATTATCGACAAAATAATAGCTCTAAAGTCTAATAATCTGAAAACTAATGGGGCTAAACATGAGGAAGTAGGGAAACCAGAAAAACGACCCATCTCCCTTTAAAGGAATTTGGCGACCAGGCTGTTTTCTGTTTGTGTAGTGCTGGAATGGATGAGGACAGGTTCGGTAAAGTAATGTGGTTTAACCCTTTCTGTTATAACGACGTTTGCTATGTTTTATTCTAGCTATATTTTGAGGATTTTATGCAGTTTAGAAAGGATTTGTGGTAGTTAAAAGGGTTAGTTGCGATAGTTCGAAACCTTAAATTGCTAGAGGTCCTTCTCAAACTGAATAAAATCAATTAGTAGTAGCCAGAATATTATATAAATTATATAAGTAGAGGGTAGTGCAAGATAATTAAATAAATTTGTGCATCATGTGGTAACTACTGTCTATTGATGTATAACCTGTGTATCATTATAAGTACTCTACTACTAAATAATACTAAATATTATATGTTTCTTTTCACAATTTATATGTTTACATTTGACATACCAATATACGATATGGATAATAATGATAGTACACATTGCACAACCCTGATAATCTGAAACAACAATAATTATATTCATCCAATTACTTAATGAGTGTGACCTGCTTATTTTCTCTCCTTTTCTATCTTTCCCTGGCGTGTATCCATTCAGCCCCATTCAGCCAACTGTTTGGAGACGTTTATCCCCATCCAGGTTTCGATTTCTACCTGGTGCACGATAGCGAGCCAGCATTGTATGGAGAAATCCGGCTTCGCCGGAGACATTTTTCTATCAAACCATGTACAAATTTAGCCTGTCAAAAATATTTTTAAAATATGCTGGAAAAAATCGACACCTAGATTGGGATAAACGTTTTAACACCTTATTGGCGGGCTAGGCGGTCTATTTATATGTACCGCCCAGCGGGGTGTTTTTAGCCAAAATAGGGCTGTTTACGTGATCATTTTCATGCCTAAATAAGACCCAGAGTATAAAACAAGCATCTATCCCTGAAAGGGCATAAACAGAGCTTTCCAATGACACCACAACGATCCTTGTATGACCGCTAGTTTTCTTGCAACAACCGGCAACACGAGTGCATAAACCATGTAATTCGGTACTTTCCCCATACATTTCAGTATGTAGCGAGTGTGAGAGGGTGGAGGAGGGTGGGATTCGTGTCAGTAGGCCCGCCGCGGTGGTCTGGAGCAGTCATACGCTCGCTACTCTCCTGCCACCACTTGTCTCTCTCTCTCAGCAACATTACGTGCTGAAATTGCCACACGACTTATGTCGCGCGCCTCCACATAGTCCAAATTTATTTAACTCGACTTATGTTGCGCGCCGCCAATAGAGGGTTAAAACAGTAGGCTGAATGGGGTCGAATGGATACAACCCAGAGAGAGAAGGAGAGAGAGAGAAAACAAAAATATATCGTGTTGGGCCCCCTTAATCAATGTATTTGATATCTTGCGAAACACAGTTGAGATTTGTTTGTCATGCACCAGATATTTCAATACTTCAATGAAGGGTATATCTTTGTTTCAAAGAGTGAACCCCTACTGTACCGGTGACGACTTTTCAATTATATTCTAGCTATATTTAGACGATAAGAAGGATCTGTGGCAGTAAAAGAGGTCAAGTGAGCTACTTCAAAGCTTGTTAATTGCTGGAGTACTTTTTTAGACTGAATATAATCGATTAATAGTAGCCAGAAAAAAGTTAAATGAACGTTACCGGATAACAATACTCAACTTTAATGCATCTTCTGTGATATACGAAATATTGCACAAGTAATTAAATTCCTTACCTTTCCCCTGGCTGTAATAATTATGTCGAGTAAGAGGACATTTGATCATAAACAGTTGTTTTATGTGTGTATGAGGCAATATTCTTAAGCTGATTAAAACTCAGATTGCCCTCTGTTCACCTCTCTCTCTCTCTCTTATATATATACAGTTTATATCTATTTTTTTTCTTCTATATGAGTGAGGGAGACAAAAGGCAGAACTGCCTGTAGCGAGTGCCTCCCCCAGAGTTGAAAGAGTGACAGGGCCAAAATCTAGGGACGTTCGAGCCAAAATGCCCGGACACACAGAGTTTGAAGCAATTTAAGTCATAGGAAGAAAAAAATATAGGTTTGATTCCCGGAGGGAAGTAAAGAAAACCTAATATTTAGTAGGGGCCCCATAATCATTGACGATATGCTTATTAGTATAATAGTCTCCATTCAAACACCCACGGGTCAGCAGTTTGAATATACCGCCGCGGGGAAGAACGGAGTACTCGTCATAAGGGTAACGCTTATTCTCTTATGGAATCGTCTTATGATCGGGTACCCACTACGAAAAAACCTTCGTAAATTATAAAAAGAAAAAACATACTTAAAAATTGTTATAATATAGCTTTCCATCTCGTGGATTTCTTGGGTGGGGTTCCTTGTCGCTGACTCCTGGTCCGCCATGCTTCCTTCACTGATATATTAAGACTCAACTCAAGACATCAAGAGAATGGGAAGGGGGTGGATGGAAGGGCCCTACATCGTCAATGATTACTGGGCCCCTCCTAAATATTATTTTTTCTTTACTTCCCTTCGGGAATCAAACCTATAATTTATCAGTGGCCCCTCCATCATTGACGATATGCCTGCTATCTCAAGACTGGAGGAGGACATTCGTGACAAAATCAATACAATAACAAATTAACTCAGGAAGAAACAAAGGACCCATATAACAATTACAAGTCTTTATTGTTTACATACAATAATAATAAAAAATGAAAAAGAAAGCAGTGTGTGACGCCTCCCGGCGTTAGCAGAATGGTTGCGTGGGGCATTGCAGCTCGCTAGCGCTCGCCAGGATGGGGGGATAGGCTACAGTTGTCCTAGAATGATCTGCTTTATTTCATTAGTGTCGTGTTGCCACAGACAGTCTAGAAATGATCTTTGTTTTGGTCTCTGACCGCGCCTTATATTTTATATTCGCTATAATATAAATGTTGCTTGTGTGGGAGGCGAACGAGAGAGGGTGAGCGAGGTGAGCTATGACGCGGCTCACTTGGGCGCTGACGGCGTTGGCGGCCGGGTGGTCAACTAGTCCCTTCCCGTCGCTGCCTCGTGTTCTTTACCAGCTCAGAGCTTGCCTGACACGCGTATCGCCTACATCCATTGCAATTCTGTCCCCCATACTCGCTACTTTGCATACTATTTCTCTCTCTCGACTTCTCCTTTCTCATTCTCTAATCTTTATTAAACTCAACATCCCTTCTGGTTTCAGCATAGACGTTCACCGTCGACCAGTCGTATTGTACGCGAAGCTCTCAGATATTTCCATGTATTAGGTTAAGGAGGTATTATGCTTTATTGAGGGTTAGAGAGACGGACTTTTCCGTATGTGTCCTCTCTCGGGAAGGTTGTAGACCGGTATATGTCTCCCTTGCAGGGTGTTGAGTGATTCTTCTTGGTTATCTAAAGCTAGACTAGGGGTAAGGTTACTGTGTCGTTGTCTCCGATGTGTGCAGTGTTAGCTAAGCTCTGCACGACATCGACAGGTACTGTGGGAGCCTAAGTTGTCTTCGGGTTGGTTTACTTTGCGAGCACAGCGCTGTGGTGTTAGAGGGCCATAGCCTATCCCTCACAACATAGTGCTGCCTCTTTGTGTTGACTTCTGAGGGATCGCCAGGATAGAGCTAGGTACTAGAGACCTAGATTTATCAAGAGAGCA
Source organism: Paralithodes platypus (assembly GCA_032716605.1). Classification (NCBI taxonomy): domain Eukaryota; kingdom Metazoa; phylum Arthropoda; class Malacostraca; order Decapoda; family Lithodidae; genus Paralithodes; species Paralithodes platypus. The sequence continues at coordinate 43,572,320 of CM064577.1, read as the reverse complement.
TCCCTGTTATATAACGTAATCTTCATTATACCACCCTCGGACAACGTTAGGCTACGAGCCGCATGCTCGCCCATTGTTGCCCTGCCTTGATACCCCAGCTAGACTTTATTAACTGAGCAGACACTGGTTAGAGATAAGCCCCATTATTATATGTATTCAACATTATTATTCACTGCACTTTTGAGCCGAGGTTGTTGTTGAGTTGCACAACCCGAGTAGGCTGTTGCGTTGTGTCACAAAGCATTTCTTTAGTTGTCGAGCATTACTACCTTTGCGCAGTCTTTATTATTCGCCTGCCTATTATTACTATATGTCCTAGCATTTATTGTGACCCGTATTCTGCATTATAATTGTTCAAGATTCTTTACGAACATCTTCCCAGCATCAGACTTATTTCAGAAGTTTCCAGTTGATGTTGCAGGACTAGCATTGCACTTTCTTTAATACAGGAGTGCCAGTTATTTGAGTATCTACCGTAACGTTAATTAATCACGTTAACTATCTTTTTTTGTGTAACATAATCGAGTAATCTTTTACTTTTTGAGAATAGGCTGTTTCATTGAGCGTCAGCCTAGTGTGTGTGCACCAGTTACCGAGTCATAGGATACCTCGTTGTCCAGGCACGACTCAGGGCGGTAATGGTGTTTTTGTTTTCCAGTGTTTAAGGCAGGGGTTGGATCTAGTGTTACCGTTGTTGCTTTTTGCCATTATCTAGCCCAATGTTGAAGAGCCCTGTGTCTTTGAGAACCTGGATCGTACCAATGGCGACCTAGCACAGGATCTTGTGAACTAAGAGATAATTGCAGGATTGTTGTGGTCATTTGTTTTATTGAGGAATATAGTGGGCACGTTAGCATTTTTTTTGGCAAAGTAGTATAGCACTTGAGAGTCTTCAGACATTTTTGGCAAGTGAATAGTGCTACATAGGAGCTTGGGTACTTCTTTTTTTTTATAAACGTGAGAATTTTTGGTGGACACAATGGGAGACGAATCAGATCATATTGAGGGTTCAGGGAATGATGCAGGCTCTGATGGGCAGATGCCAGGGGGGTTAGTAACTAGTGAGGAGGCTGCAAAGAAGTTTTTGGAGGTGCCTATAACAGCTGATCGACTAGAGGGAATTAGCAAGTATGGTCTACAGTGTTTGGCTCCCCTCATGGGGTTTAAGGTGGCTCATGGCATCAAGAAGAACGATTTGAGGGCTTGCGTACTGGGGGCGGCTAGTGAGGTCCAGGGTGGAGAGGGTGCTCGGGGACTTCTGCTCGAGCCCCCCCTCCACTCTACTCCCATCGGGATATCTAAGATGCCGGAGTTTAGTACGTTCCCGCAGGCCGATAGCCGCTGGCAGCGTGGTTTAGGATCGCTGGGTGGGCCTCCAATAGTTGCACCTCCTCCTCAAAGTTTCACTACAGAAATGCTCTTCCAGCTTGAGATGGCTAAGATGCAGGCTGAGCGTGAGGAACGTCTCGCTAAGGTTAAACAACAGACGGATCTCGAACTCGCTAAGGCTAAACAACAGACTGATCTCGAACTCGCGAGAATAAAATCCGAGTCGGAGGCTGAGTCTACCAGGTACCGGGCAGATATCGATCTTGAGAAGACTCGGGTGGAAACGACAGGGCAACGTCTCGGTGGTGGGAATTGTGGGCATGATCAGTCTTTGTCGCACCTGTTGAAGCTAGTCCCTGTATTTGAGGAGTCGGGTGTCACCGAATTTTTCATGAGATTCGAGAAGAAGTGCCAGGAACACCAGTGGCCTGGGAAGAAGTGGGCAGCCCTTGTTTCCTCTAGACTTGTGGGCAAGGGACTCAAGGCTTATGATGCATTGCCAATAGAGTCGTGTATTATCTATGAGGAACTCAAGGAGGCTGTCCTGAGAGCATACGAACTACAACCAGAGACGTACAGGTTGAAGTTCCGGGGTGTTACCAAGGGTCGGGAGAGTACCTTTTTGGAACATGCCCGGGAGCTGTCCGATGCTTCTGGGAATTGGCTGAGGTCGGAGAAAGCTACTACGTTTGACGACATTAAACAGTTGGTGCTTTTAGAGCAGTTTTTCAAATGCACGGGCGGCGACCTGACGTTAAACCTGAAAGAAAAGCAACCAAAAACTCTACAGGAGGCAGCTGAGATGGCTGACCTCCGGCTATCACTAATTCATGGGTGCGGGTCTGCCCAGCGTAGTGAGGCAGGTAACAAGGGGCGTGACGCCCCACCCCCCCGAGTTAGTGATATACCTTATGCAAACAAGTACAAGAGCCATGATACCAAGACTGACCACAAGACTAGCACCGTCCCGTTTAAGAAGGGGCCGGGTCCTTCCCAGTACCAAGGGAAGCCCAAAGGGGAGTTGGAGTGTTATCATTGTCATAAAAAGGGGCACTTTGCAAGAGTCTGTCCTAGCAAACCACCTACAGCAGCTGTGTCTTTGGCCTGCAACATTGGTGTGTCTCCGAAGTCGTCTGAGTTTGCCTGGGGCAGTTCGTCAGAGGCTGAGGCACAGCCAATGCAGAAGCACCTGGGAGGCTCGAACCCTGCTCAGGATGTTTTTTGCGACCATAGAGGGCGGGGTTGCGTGATGTGGGCGGGGCGCAAGTATGGAGTAGAGGTCTTGCGTGATACAGGTGCTTCCCAGACTCTGATGAAAAACTTGACTGGCTACCCTATAAACGCGGCTCGGGTGGTAGTGGTGCAGGGTATTAATGCAACTCGGTCATACCCGCTGGTGCGGTTGGAGTTGGAGGTGGATGGTGTGGCACGTGAATTGGATGTCGGGATTGTGGAGAAACTGCCAGTGGAGGGCGTCGACCTTCTTCTCGGCAACGACTTTGCAATGCCCGCTTCTGAGGTTCTACCCTTAGTCGTTGCCGAGAGGCCGGCCGACGTGAGTAGGGTAGAGCAAGAGTGGGTCGAGCGGTGCCAGACACAACCCATGGCGTGTGTTGTCACCCGAGCTCGGGCAGCTAAAGTGTCACAGCCTAGTCCTCCGTCTTCAGACCAGCGGAGGAACGATCAACAGGAGGAGGCTAAAGCTGGAGTTGGTTTTAAGAGTTTTGACTCGGCGGCTCTCCTGGGTGATTCAGTATTAGCATCATTACTTAATTCTGGAGTAGCCCCAGGGTCTGTCATCGAGAGTGACGAGGCTGGGCATGACGAGACTCCACGACAGCAACGTTATGTACATCGAGAGAGACAGAGGGAGCAGCCCAGTATCGGGGAAGGTCATGCATTGCTCCGGGAGCAGTTAGATCGCTTGGCACCCTCAGATATATGTCAGTTGCAACTAGAGGACCCTGAGCTCCAAACGTGTGCTAATGGAGCTGTAGAGCTCGACGAGGACGGCGATGCACAGCCAGGAGATTTATTTTATTTAGAAGGCATCCTCTATAGGCGTTTTCAAGACCCTAAACGTAGTTGGCAAGAGGGGTCCGGAGTAGTGGACCAGTTGGTGGTGCCACGGGAGTGCAGGGATAGCCTACTGAGGTTGGCGCATGACATACCACTGGCAGGACATCTAGGGGTGAGAAAAACGGTGGCAGCTTTAGAAAAATTGGTTTGGTGGCCGGGGTTGAAGGGGCAGGTGGTAACCTGGATAGCAAGGAGTCATACGTGCCAGAGGGTTGGAAAACCTAACCAAACATTTCCGAGAGCCCCGTTGCACCCCATTCCTGTCAGTGGACCGCCCTTCAGTAAGGTCATCATTGATATGGTCGGACCCCTACCCCCTACTAGTGCCGGTAATAAATTTCTAGTAACTATCATGGATGTGGCCACTCGTTATCCTGATGCATATCCAATGAGAAATGGCACGGCGAAAACTGTTGTCCGGAACCTGCTCTTGTATTGCTCGCGGTATGGTTACCCGCAAGAGGTGCAATCGGACCAAGGTTCTAGTGTTACATCTAATCTGTTCAAACAAACTATGATTCAGCATGGCATCAGCACTGTCGTCTCTTCTGCGTATCACACGGAGAGTCAAGGGGTGTTGGAGAGGTGGCACGCCACGCTGAAAAGCATGCTTCGATGTTACTGCGCAGAGAATGGAAAGGATTGGGACCTTGGTCTGCCGTATGTTTTGTTCGCGGCAAGAGAATTACCTGGAGAGAGTCTCGGTTTCAGTCCGAATGAGCTTGTTTTCGGGCATCAGGTGAGGGCTCCTCTCCACATGGTGAAGGAGATGTGGGAGGGCACTAGGCATATTGTTCTGTGAGATAAGTTGCAACCTCTTGTTCCTGAGCGACAAGAGGACTTGTTTACTAGGCTGTGGCAGTCCGTCCGCATGTTTGTTGCTTCTCCAGGCCTGATGTACGGGGTAGAATCCGACATGGAGGCTGGAGACAGTGCAAGGCTCGAGTTGGTTCCCTACCGTGTGAATCCTGCTCGACAGCCTGTTGTGAAGGCGGAGCTGGACGGCGTGTGGAGAGGGGGTCTGAGGGATGAGGGATATCGTGAGTGGTCGTTGCCAGTGGCTTTGAAACCTGAGTTTGGTGGCAGAGTCCGTGTGTATGTTGATTGCAAGAGTGTGGAAGCATTATCCCTGACAGACGCCTATCCATTACCCAGAGTTGACGACACCATAGACCGCTTCGGGGCTGCCTCGCTCATCACGAAGGTAGAACTAGTGAAGGGTTATTGGCAGGCCCCTTTGCCGGAAAGAGAGAAGAGAAGTGCCAGTCTTGCGATGAACTGGGCAGTTTATCAGTGTCAGGTGTTGTTGTGCTGCCGCAACACAAGTTGGATGTGTGGCATGCTAAGGGCACTGATAATGTTTTGGCTTTGTTTGCAGGAGAACCCTCGCTGTTCAGTCAGTGTCTGTCGTGGGTGGAGGATCCGGGGTAGGCTACCACAGTATGTTGGTATAGCCTCCTGTCTTGGCTCGCGGTGTATTTTTGCGCTGGTGCTTGTTGGCTCGCGTGTGTAGCATCAGCGTAGGGTCGCAGGGCAGGAGTTGTTGGCTTTGATTAGAAGAAAATTAGGCTACATCTATAGTAGCCGCCAAAAACAACATTAAAATAAAATATGAAAAATTAAATAAAAACTCTTTCTTTTTAATAATTAATTTTAAGATAATATTGTAGCTGAGTACTGAGTGCAGATGATTTTCCCTCAGTAGGCTGTGCTTCTTAAAGCTCGCTCTGGGAGCACAATGTTATGAATTAATGTATTATATTTGGGAAGGGTGATAAGATTTGTTTATATATAAAATGTTGTATTTTTTTTTTGAGGAGACTGAACTTGCACTCCATGAGTGGCAGAGTGGTTAGGAGTGGCAGATTTTAGCGACATTCTGCCTGTTCAGATATGGGCTCATGGTTGAGTGTCCCATATCTTGAGGGGGGTGTGACGCCTCCCGGCGTTAGCAGAATGGTTGCGTGGGGCATTGCAGCTCGCTAGCGCTCGCCAGGATGGGGGGATAGGCTACAGTTGTCCTAGAATGATCTGCTTTATTTCATTAGTGTCGTGTTGCCACAGACAGTCTAGAAATGATCTTTGTTTTGGTCTCTGACCGCGCCTTATATTTTATATTCGCTATAATATAAATGTTGCTTGTGTGGGAGGCGAGCGAGAGAGGGTGAGGGGGTACACCCGGCAGCGAGGTGAGCTATGACGCGGCTCGCTTGGTCGCTGACGGCGTTGGCGGCCGGGTGGTCAACTAGTCCCTTCCCGTCGCTGCCTCGTGTTCTTTACCAGCTCAGATCTTGCCTGACACGCGTATCGCCTACATCCATTGCAATTCTGTCCCCCATACTCGCTACTTTGCATACTATTTCTCTCTCTCGACTTCTCCTTTCTCATTCTCTAATCTTTATTAAACTCAACATCCCTTCTGGTTTCAGCATAGACGTTCACCGTCGACCAGTCGTATTGTATGCGAAGCTCTCAGATATTTCCATGTATTAGGTTAAGGAGGTATTATGCTTTATTGAGGGTTAGAGAGACGGACTTTTCCGTATGTGTCCTCTCTCGGGAAGGTTGTAGACCGGTATATGTCTCCCTTGCAGGGTGTTGAGTGATTCTTCTTGGTTATCTAAAGCTAGACTAGGGGTAAGGTTACTGTGTCGTTGTCTCCGATGTGTGCAGTGTTAGCTAAGCTCTGCACGACATCGACAGGTACTGTGGGAGCCTAAGTTGTCTTCGGGTTGGTTTACTTTGCGAGCACAGCGCTATGGTGTGAGAGGGCCATAGCCTATCCCTCACAACATAGTGCTGCCTCTTTGTGTTGACTTCTGAGGGATCGCCAGGATAGAGCTAGGTACTAGAGACCTAGATTTATCAAGAGAGCATCCCCGTTATATAACGTAATCTTCATTATACCACCCTCGGACAACGTTAGGCTACGAGCCGCATGCTCGCCCATTGTTGCCCTGCCTTGATACCCCAGCTAGACTTTATTAACTGAGCAGACACTGGTTAGAGATAAGCCCCATTATTATATGTATGCAACATTATTATTCACTGCACTTTTGAGCCGAGGTTGTTGTTGAGTTGCACAACCCGAGTAGGCTGTTGCGTTGTGTCACAAAGCATTTCTTTAGTTGTCGAGCATTACTACCTTTGCGCAGTCTTTATTATTCGCCTGCCTATTATTACTATATGTCCTAGCATTTATTGTGACCCGTATTCTGCATTATAATTGTTCAAGATTCTTTACGAACATCTTCCCAGCATCAGACTTATTTCAGAAGTTTCCAGTTGATGTTGCAGGACTAGCATTGCACTTTCTTTAATACAGGAGTGCCAGTTATTTGAGTATCTACCGTAACGTTAATTAATCACGTTAACTATCTTTTTTTTTGTAACATAATCGAGTAAACTTTTACTGTTTAAGAATAGGCTGTTTCATTGAGCGTCAGCCTAGTGTGTGTGCACCAGTTACCGAGTCATAGGATACCTCGTTGTCCAGGCATGACTCAGGGCGGTAATGGTGTTTTTGTTTTCCAGTGTTTAAGGCAGGGGTTGGATCTAGTGTTACCGTTGTTGCTTTTTGCCATTATCTAGTCCAATGTTGAAGAGCCCTGTGTCTTTGAGAACCTGGATCGTAACAAGTGCGTTACTTCAAAGAATATCTGCTTAACCCGGCAAGTGAAGCAAGACTGAAATAAGTTTTACTGGTGGGCTGCGGGAAGCCTTATATAATCCAAGGCCTAAACAATTTGTTTTTTAAATCACTCCAGTATAATGTTTTTTTTTATTTATTTTTTTATTTATTTTTTTAATTGCCCCTTGGCCATGCCAAATATCACTTCTCCACATCCCCTCCTTCCCCCCTTCACCCCCCCCCCTTCAATTATCACCTATTCTCCCTGTTATTCCCTTATTCTTAGGTATATATTCGTGCTAACATTAGCGAGTTGCTAGCAGGGCGTGGTCATATGTGTTACCAAGCGTGGGAAAGAGCGAGAGAGAGACTCCCACGCAACAGTGTCTCTCCAGCCGTCTTCACGGCTGGCTGGCTGGCAGGCTGCCTCAGCCATATGTTATGTAACTCCTGGCCTCTATCGCCGATATTGACCATCCAAACGCTGTTTCCACTTGTTTTATTGCTGTAACAGGTTAATACCTTTATAATCAACGTAAAATAGGCGCATATGAATAAGTATTAATGATATTTAGGGTACGATGACGATTTGAGTGAAGAAAACAGCCTAAATACCTCCGCACAGGGAGGGGTGGCCACTACCCCCCCTGCGCACTTAAGAGGTTAATGTGACTGGATTTGCACTTCGCAACCCGTCTAAAATTTGCTTGGGGACATATACTTATTCCCTACCACAAAACTAGAACCATAATTCTTTGGAATGTTCTGGCCTTAAAACTATTTGTACATTCTATGATAGTTTGTACATAATGTTTATACTACATTTGTACTAAAATACATTTTCTCAAATAAAAATAAAAATTTGAGCTGTAGAACCAGCTCGGCTATTAAGTGTCACATCTCGTGAACTTATCACAATATCCTGCAGGGGGCTCTAGGGGTCCTTGAGCTATCTAGCCCCCCCCCCCCCCCCTCCTTTTCTCCTTAAAATTAGCCCTTACATATTAATAGCACATGGACTACTAGACCCGTTGCCGCAAAGCTACAAAGGCTAGCTTTGGTTTATTCAGGGCCACCGACAGGTATCGCGTCAAGAAAGTATTGTTGGACGCCCACAGCTTTGTATTCGCTATGTCATCAACAGAATAATTATGCATGAATCTAAGAGAAACGGTCCATTTCCTTATATCATGGGCCCTACCCAGTACGCCGGGGTTACTTTCTCTGATTACCTCTACGAGTAAAGCTGCCAACTTTCGTCTCGTGATGCGATTACCTGCTCGGTTGACCCATAGGAAGCTTGGTTGTCGAGGTTGTGCTACCCTCATAAACTTAAGTAAAGCTTGCACAGGGCATAACAGCTGATGAGTGTGCCCGCGTTTTAGTGCCGGGACAGTGAATTCCGAGAATACATGATCACAATGTTTATTCTTTGCAATGAACGTGGGAGACGGAGCAATTTGTACATGTTCGTTCAGTCTCCCAAACCTGAGGCAGTTGGGTTCGTTGCTCATCGGCACCAGCTCAGATACCCTGTTCCCTGTCGCCAGAGCCATAAGGAATACAGCCTTCTTTAATACTGAATCAAAGTCCGGCGTATGGTTATATTTACGTGAGTGAAGCAATGACAAGGCTTTGTCTTGCGATCAGGTAGGCATAAGCTGGCATGGTGGTGGGCGAAGCTTGAAACATGCCCTCATGAATCCCTTTTCCTCTGCCTGTGGTATGGATAGACCTGTGAGGTCGAAGAAAGGAGTTCTAATGGTTGACAAGTGATTCTTTAGAGTAACTACTGAAAAGCGCTTCTGGTCAAACAAATAATCTAAGTATTTAAAAATAAGAGCAACTGAGGCATCTGTTTGCGCTATCTCTACTATCCAGGTAGTGAATGTTTTCCAATGTGATTGGTATTGTCGCCTGGTAGACATAGTATGTTGGTTAAGAAATTTACTTGTAACGCTCTCTCCATATTGAGTTAGCCAATTGGCATTCTGAATGTCCATAAGGCAAAAGTCAGCGAGGTGTTTAGGTTGCCAATCGTTTCTAAGTGGAAGGACGAGACCGGGAGTAATACCGGGTTCTCGCACCATGTCTTCAATTGGTGGTACTACGTCTGCGCTGGCCATAGAGGCGCGATCATTGAAACCGTGCCCCGGTAACCCCGTAGTTTGTGAACTACCTGACACATGAGTGAAGCATCTGGAGGCGGAAAAAGATAGATGGAAGTCCACTTGTTCCAGTTCTCCAACAATGCGTCGGGGCCCCCCCCCCCCCACGCCGAAGTCACTTCCCGGCGGGACAGGTAGAGAGGGAGTCTGTGATTGCTCTCTGACGCAAATAGATCCACTTGTGGACGGTAAGGGTCTGCAATCACCTTGTTGAAGATGTTTTGTCTGATTGCCCATTCTACTGAGGTGCTCTGTCTCCGGGACAAGGCGTCTGCCCAGACGTTCGCCACGCCTGGGAGATAAGATGCGTGTAGATGAATGCTTAACGATTCGGCTAGAGTGAAAATCTGTTCTGACAATTCCAACAACTTTTGAGACCTCGTTGACCCTTGCTTTTGAATGCAGTGGACCGCATTCAAGTTGTCCATTCTAAACGCAATTGACTTGCCTTGTAATGAAGAGCCGTGAGTTTGGAGGAAAAACATAGGGACTAAGAGCTCTTGTTGGTTTATATGAAAGTTTGTGTCTTGGGACCACAGCCCTTGCCCCTGGTGGCCTAGGCTTGACTGATAACCCCAGCATATTGTCCCTGAAGCATCTGTGTCTACCCATACCGTAGGTGGAGGAGAAACCCATGTCATAATTGAGTGCAATGTTTCCTTCTTTGCCCAGACCGACAGTAAGTTTTGAATTAATGGAGGAATGGGCCATAATTTTCCCGCCGGTAATAGCGGGAAGAATCTGTTTCCTTCCATGATTAATCTCTTTACTTTCAGCCGGCCCAACTTTACAGTTAATTGGATCCAATTGAGAGAACCGACTAAGGACTCCCACGTCGTTCTCGTCGTAATCAGACTGTGGAGGAAACGAAACAGCTTCCAGCGAAACCTGTTGCGATTGTACACACTCTGAGTAAGAGTTAGATTGGCCGTGCCCCAGACCAGTCCTATCCATTGGATTTCCCGTGTGGGGACCAGGAGAGACTTTGCCAAGTTGACCTTGAACCCTAGGGTCTGTACATGAGATCACTTTGTTCACATTGAGTTGACATAAACTCTCTGACTCTGCCACCACCAGCCAGTCGTCTAGATACCACATCACCTTGATCCCTTGAGCTAGTAGAGGCATCAGGACTTGCTGGACTAATTTTGTGAAAATTCTTGGTGCTAGGTTCAACCCGAAGGGTAGTCTCTGAAAGACGTAAGTCTCTCCTCTGATCTTCAAGGCGAGGAATTTTTGGAACCTTTTGTTTATGGGGACATGCCAATAGGCGTCTTTCAGGTCTAGAGAACACATCCAACCTTGCGGCGGAAGTGTGAGCCTGATCTGATTCACTGTGAGCATCCTGAAGGGTGAATTGTGAATATGGGTGTTCAGATGCGAGAGATCTAGAACTGGTCGCATCTGCACACTGTCCCTCTTTGACACAAGAAAAAGTCTGGAGGTGAAAACATGGCAAGTTGGATCTACCTGGACAATGATGACATGCTTGGTAATCATCTCCTGGACTAGTGACTCCACCTCTAAAGAAACTTGATTGAACTCTCGAGTTTGACATAAACGAGGTCGCCGGAGCCACTGCCAAGTGATGCCCTTGCTTACCACAGTCTGGGCCCAAGTTCGCCGGGGCCAGGCCCTGCAGCATGCTTGGAACGACCCAGTTTCTGTACTGGGTTCGTTCGGTTGAACTGCTCTCGGATCCAACTCGCCTGCGATAGGCCCCGGGAGAGAGAGAGTGTGACTGACTAGTTTTTTGGTGGTGGTGGTGTTTTGGGACGAGATGGCTGGTTGGGTTTGGCAGACGTTGACCCCTGGTTAGGCTTGTGGTGAGACTTACCTTTGTTGTTGTTGTTGTTGTTGTTCCCCATGCTGCCTGGCCGAACAGCCCCAAGGCCCCGAGCAAGGCCAAGGCCATAACCGAGCGCCCCCACAGAACCCTACCCGCCGACCACAATAAAGCCTGGGTGACCGAAGCCACTCCATGGCGGGGAGCTGAGGAGGGTGCGGAAACGCCCGGGAAACCAAAGCCCCACCCAGGGCCCTGTGCCCCTCAGCAATTATGAAGAGAAAGTTGAGGGGCAAGGGAAAAATGTGACGCTTTGGCTTCCAATCTTGGTAGATTGGGAGGTCAATCCACGGAAGAGACGCCGTCACTTGAGATCTAGAAAATATATAAGTAAAAGGAACAGTTAGAGTAAGCTATGGGTATGGCAGAGATTGCTCAGTTCTCACTCTGATAGACCAGCCCATCACCACACTTACCTTTGTTGTCCCACTTGCCTGACTGTTTACCCTGTCTGTGTTTGTGGTGAGTACCTCCCTGCTGTTGGGGAGTTCTAGAGTCTCGAAAGGATTGTTTGGTGTGAGGAGTCTGAGGCTTATTCCCGCCTTTTGGCTTAGAGTAAGATTTCTGGTAAGGCTCCTTCCGTGGCTGGGAGGTACTCTGCCGATAGATGTCTTCCATGTGTCTGGATTTAGTAAGGAGGCAGTCAGTACAGGGGAAACAGTTGCTCGGCGACCTACTTCGTCCGGGAGCTTCTTTACTAAATATGCCCTTAAATCTTGGCGAGCTCTTACCGCCTCCATGATCGCTATCCTTATATTCCCTAGAGATTGAATGGAGTTTTGTAAGAGAAGCCTCCGTGAAAGTTCCGTGGCCTTCCGTACATTCTGATCAGATATGGCAGTAATGGTTCTCATGAGGGATTGGGCAATTTGGCGGCTTACTAGGTACTGAGAAAAAAGTCTAAGTGCTTTCATACGTAGCTAAAATCTCGGTCCAAGTGGGTCGGCGGAGGAGTGCAGAATGGTTCATGCAATTCGTAAAGGACTAATTTGGGAGCTGCTAAGAAGGCCAACAAATCTTGGGACACTCCCCCAGCCTTATTAGTGAAGCCCATAAGTGATTTTCTTGAGGAACCTGATGTGAAGATTTAGAAGTAATGGTGGCCGCGAATTGTTGCGCCTCCACTACCCAATCCTCCCATGGTCCCGCACCTATCTGCCCCACCTGCAGGACTGGATTGTTGCCCAGGTCGAGCGATGGGATTGTATCCAATTCCGGTGTTAGTGCATTGAGTGACTTTACGTCGTTCATGCCGTCCGACCGGTTCCAGTCCGCAAACAGTCATGCAGCTGAGGCAGGAGGTAAAGCTGGTGATGCAGAGTATACGAAGAAATCATCCCCGTAAACAGTAGGAATTGCCTTAATAGTAACATCTAATAAATTCCCTGCAGCATCTTTGGCCCTAAGCTTCTTACTCTTCTTAACTTCAATGGTTCAATCACTAGGTACCGGAAGTTCCCCTGCCACAGTCTGACAAGCTAAATGAGGTTTCTGAGCAATTGCCGGAATCCATGAGCAGTCCGGTCCGTAGAGGAGAGGCATAGGGCCTCTGTGGGATTCTGTTAAGAGGGGGAGGAGTCACGTCCGTGATTACTCAGACTTTAGAAGTCGTCAAGGAGGCCGGCACTATCGTGTTACTTGCCGCGGTCAATGCTGGGTTTACAAGTGAAGGCAAAGAAGTCTGGGGAGCATTAATAACGGTAGGCTCTAAGGGCCATACCGGTATGTCAGCCGGGGGAACCGCCGGTGTACTAGTGGATGGACTTGGTGTAGGAACATATTGTTGCATAATTTTATGAAGGATGTCATTCAGTTCCTCTGTGGTCACACACTTACTGTGGGATCCCCTTGAGGATTGGGAGCTACTTTCCAACTCCTCTTCATTGTTCACTTGTTGGGCCAAGGACAGGTCTACGTCCTCCGGGTCTTCCCCTAACTCTACCACTTCCGGCGTACGCTGCCATGTTTCCGATTCCTGGTTATCCAGTGGCCAAACCAGGTCAGGGACAGATGAGGGGAGTATGTCTATGTCAATAACCTCCCCCGTTAGTACAAGATTATCACTAGAGGGGTTTAGCAGCGAGGGTGATTGTCTCCAGACCCCTCGGTCCTGTGCCGCAGGTGGCTGGGAGTCTGGTATTATCTGAGAGTTTTCATATGTTTGACGTACACAAGTCTGAAAGCCTCTATAGTTATCTGCTAAAACCCTAGTGGATCCAATCGGTGTAGGTCTACGCGGTACATAGTTTAGTTTTGGTATTGCAAAATTAAAGTCTGGTAACTCACTCAAAGATTGACTAGCTTCCACTCTCGGATCCGACTCAATCCCCTCCACTCCTACCTCCCTATCTCCCGTTTGGGTCGTTGCCGTGGAGGTAGAGGTGGAGGGAAGTGGCCGTGTCTCCGGCGTAGGTTGGCGGGACGGCTCAGAGACCTGACCGGGCACTACTATGACCTGACCGTGATTGTTTTGTTGATGAGTCAGAGTCTTCCCTCCACCGTTTAGTTGATCTAGTTGTTTCTACTGAAGAATGGCGGTTTTGCTTAGGGGGTGACCTAGATCTAGACCGGGACTTGCGCCTGGATGATGGCGACCGTTTCCTCTTTGGTCAGATACTCTCGCTGTCGCTACAAGAACTACTCACCAACTCTTTCGACAAGGATTTAGTTTTCGCTCTCTGTTTAGTTGACTTAGTCGAAGGCTGTTTGACTCAAGGGGATTTTATTACTAGATGTTCCCACAATGCCTCATCATCACAATGTAATGCCTTATGGGCCACATCCTTTGCATAACTATTAATTTTTTTTAATCTCTTTAAGAGCCGCCAAACAAGAAAGGTCTCTCTTGTCAAAAAGAGACGTTTTAAGGTCTAGGCACACAGCACATTTCTTAGTTACTCATAAACCCCTTGAACGATCGAGGCATTTCACACATTTAATGCAAAGTTGGTGCGCAAAGACTGGCAAAAGAGAACAGGTAGGCGTAGAGCATAAGTTAAACCGAGGCATGATGGAGGTGGGACCCCCCCTGCGCCTTACTAGGGTCACTCACTTGCCGCCGGTGCTGCTACTGTAGTGTTGTGTTCTGGAAATAGAAATTTCCAGGAATCAATACTCATAAGGATAACCTGAGAGGTGTTAACACATCCTACCACAAGTCCGCCGGAAAGTTAGCTATAGCCACTGCTACTCTAACCTTCCTTTGGCCTTGGCTATGAGAACCACATCGGTTTCTCCAATGATTAGAACTGCTTACCTGTGACAAAGTGTCACTGGCCCTTGATACTCTTAGCGTTTTACTATCCCCTACTCGGACTAGATAGATAGTAAAGGTACACGTTGTCTGTTGTCACTGACCCGGTCAGAGTTTCCTTTTGGCACTGTGCGCCGGGCGTACTAAGTTGCCGCGTGAGGCTAACAGTCCGGGCGAGTTCCCTCGGCGGACCGAGATTTTACCCCCTTAAGGAAATCGAATTTCCGCCGGAAGGTTCGTGGTTTAAAATACCACTCCGGGGTCATTTGGCAAGTGTCTTGCTTGTCCGCCGGACGAGCACAGATGGCTTTGAAAGCCGCCGGGAAAACGAACCAAAACGGGAGAGGTGACTTATCTGAGAAAGTCAGGCCCCCCCCAAAACCCACACACTACAGGACGTCTCCTGAATCCCTCTTAACATGTAAGTAATAACATGCAAACCTCAGGGAAAAAACACATAGCCTAGGACATACAGAAATGAAAATAATCATAATGAATGAACCCTAGTCTTACTCGGAGACCCCTACTGAGGCTGGCCACGAGGCTCGAAAAAAACAGCACACCCGGCAGCTCCCAAGCCTCCCGAAGACCCAGCAGCAGCAGCAAGTAGTGAAGAGGCCCACGAAAGGGGCCCACGCGCAGACCCGGACTCTGGAAGATTCCACACCACGTGTGGCAACCCTTAAACCAGAGCGTCTGCTAAACAATAATGCAACATCCTCTGAGAGACGGCATGAAGCAAAATCTTGCGTCGAAGTAGCCTCCTAACTAACAGATAAGCAAAACTAAGGCGCGTAAAGATAAAACATAGAAATAACATGATGCGCAGAACCTGGTGAAACCGAAGCGCCTGTTACAAAATACCCGATTTTAACACTTCCTGCGGGCGTACCAATGGGGTAGCCTGTGCTAGCTAATCTAAACCTTGTTCAATACAACTCAGATATATACAAATGAGTAAGGACTCACTAGAAATGGAGTAAACGAAGAATGAAGCGGAGCACAGGGACCCCCAACCACTCGGTACGGCCGCGGGGAAGGGAAAGAAGTATGGCGGACCAGGAGTCAGCGACAAGGAACCCCACCCAAGAAAGCCACGAGATGGAAAGCTATATTATAACAATTATTAAGTATATTTTTTATTTTTATAATTTACGAAGGTATTTTCGTAGTGGGTACCCGATCATAAGACGATTCCATGAGAGAATAAGCGCTACCCTTATGACGAGTACTCCGTTCTTCCCCGCGGCGGTAGATTCAAACTGCTGACCCGCGGGTGTTTGAATGGAGACTATTATACTAATAGGCATATCGTCAATGATGGAGGGGCCACTAATAAATAGACTGATTCTGGGAGAGAGTTCCAGAGCTCAGCTGTTGAATAGAAGAAAGTCTGAGAGTAGCGTTTCACTCTTGGGTTGGTAAGTTGCACAGAGTAGGAGTGGGATTGTGTTGCAAGACGGGTACTACATACCCTATGTAGAGGAGGTGGTATACACTGGGAGAGCTCCGAGGAACACTGATTATTGTAGTAGCGATAGAATAGCGAGAGAGATGCAACATTGCGGCAAAGAGAGAGAGATTGCAGAGAGTTAGTGAGTGGACAGGAGTTAATGATACAAAAGGCTTTCCTTTCTACTTTGTCTAGGAGTGCGGGGTGTGAGAGGATCCTCCCCACGCATGTGAACAATACTCAATACAAGGACACACTGTGCCCCTGTACAGAGCAAGAAGCTGCGCAGGGGTAAAGAACCCCTTGAGGAGGTTGAGCACACCCAGCTTCTGGGAGGCTGCTTTAGCAAGACTGGTAATATGGTCCTTCCAAGTGAGAGCAGAAGAAAAAGAAACACCGAGAATATTGAGAGAATCTGAAGGATTGATTTTTGTATTGTTGAAGAACAAGGGATAGTCCTCTAAAGGTTCCAGACGGGTAGTAAGATGGAGAAATTGGGTCTTGGAAGCATTAAATGCAACAATGTTTTCTCTACCCCAATTGGAAATAGTAGCTAGATCAGAAGATAAGTGTTCTATGGCTTCATTGCTTTGTTTTTGAGGGACTGCTGGCTGGGGCATTCTGGAAAACTAATTGAGGTGTGTAAGGTAGAGTCATCTGCTATGAATGGATGGGACTGGATGTAGCCTACAGTTGAGAAGATCATTTATGAAAATTAGAAAGAAAATAGGGGATAGGACAGAACCCTGAGGAATACCGGAGTTGATAGGATGAGGAAGTGAAACCGAAGGAGAGTAGTTTAGAAATTAAAGATTTGTGCCAGACTCTATCGAAGGCCTTCGATATATCCAGTGCAACAGAAAAAGTCTCACCAAGTCCTGAAATGAGGATGACCAAGACTTAATAAGATATGAAAGAAGATCACCAGTAGAGCTACCCTTAACCTAAGAAGTGCGCACCGTATGTAGTGAACACCATAGAACCGTGCGGACCTATTTCACTGTTTCCTGTCACTAAAATCGTTATCTTACCATAAATATCATTAATACTTATCCATATGTGCCTCTTTTACGTTTATTATGAAGCTACTAACCTGTTACAACAATAAAACAAGTGGAAACAGTGTTTGGCTGGTCAAAATCGCGAAATGAGAGCGAGAGTTATATAAATCAAGTGTGAGCCAGCTTGGCCAACATCCACCACTCACGATGCCTGCAACGCGTTCCGTTGACAGCGAGCAAAAAATTGCTTCATGCGACCGCTTTGCTAGGCTAGCAGCACTGTCAATAGGCTGAACGGGACACTAGCTAGCATTTTTTTGCTTCGCATATCAGCTGACCGCACATAACAACCATCAATGACAGTCTTCATATATATGTATTCGCTTAATAAAACACTGAAATTGCGAAATGTATCACACTCGATGAAAATATATGTTGTAACAACCGGAAATTACTAAATTAGGCTATAATATCGTATGAGCCCACGATCTGCGTAAAAACGTATGCAAGAACATTGGAAACTTTAATAAAATCCTCAATTATATACTGATGTGAGTCTAATATCCAATATATTATATACATGGAAATAACTGTAGCTTAATGGCTCTTATAGTGTATTATACCTAACGGAATAGTGTACACACTGTACAGCGATGGATATTAGGCCAATCGCTTGCACCTCGCATTATTAATTTGTTTAGTACTTACGAGTTTTCATTGAACATGTAGGCGACCATAAATATTTTTAAATGCATATACGATGTATTGTGTTCTTACTAAGTGACTTTACAATATTATTTGAGGACTTAACATAATTATATATGAAAATATCGGGAAAGTTGGTGAACATGCCAAGACACAGTACTAGGCTTTGCACATTTGTTTTTTCATTATACATTTACAGTTCCATATCTTTCAAAGTGTGGTGGTGACCATTATGAGTAACTGACGATTTTCCGTGCTTGAATTATTAATAGTATTGTACAGATTACATTTAATGTCGACGATATCGCTCATAGTAAGTTATTTTGCGAAAACTCAGGCGTGATGGTAGGCTACTTTTGTACTGTAGGCTACCAGTCTTTATTAATTTTATTTCTGCATTGCATACGTAATGTTTGTTATAAGTTTGTTCCTTACACATTTCAATATACACAATTCCACAGCCACCACTTCGATAATGTTGCTATCTGTCATACAAATCAATCACTAGAATATTAAAAGTGACACAACTTGCAGGTTACAGTATATTTGTTTATGTTTCACGTATATCGTAAAGGTTGTTCTACGCCAGTTCATTATGTCAAGACTCAGTACCTCACAGACAAGTTTGAGTGGCTTCACACTCCGACATATGACTATTCAAACCGTCCAACCATTGACACACAGGCTCAGAATAATTTAACATTGTTTTTATACATAATATTCAGTCTGGCGGCCTGTTAACTGACAGTGTACCGTGATGGCCTGGGGCGGTATTGTCCGATATAGCCTACGTAATATGATTCTGTTGATAGGTAATGCCTTTAGTGTTGCTTTCATATAGTAGCCTATATATAAATGAAGCAATTATAATGGCGATGCCAACTGTAATAATATTATATACACATAGGAAGAAAGATGGACGTCTTAATTGAGAATGTTGCAGTGTAGGCATAACATATTTGTGGCAGCATTCTATAGGTCGGGTGGGCATGATGTAAAATATTTATTTTTAATCAAGAATTAGTAACTGCTGTTCATCTCTATACTCATTCAATACTGTTAATCATGAAGTAGGCCAGTTAGTGTGGAAATAGGGCAAACGCAATCATTTACACCTTCATTGCTCGCTCTACTAGGTCGACCTAGCAACCTCTTTTGGCTGCTCGCTTTGCTAGCCTAGCAGAGCGAGCAGAGTGAGGAAGCAATGTCGTTCCGCTAGCTTAGCAAAGCGCTCGCACGAAGCAATTTTTTGCTCGCTGTCAACGGAACGCGTTGCTGGAGCGACACTGACGTCTCTCCCCTTATCTCTTTCCCTTTCACTCGCTTGGTAACACATATGACCACACCCTGCTAGCAACTCGCTATTGTTAGCACGAAAATATACCTAAGAATAAGGGAATGACAGGGAAAATAGGTGATTATTGAAGGGGGGGGGGAGGGGAAGGAAGGGGGAAAGGAGGGGATGTGGAGGAGTGATATTTGGCATGGCCAAGGGGCAAAAAAACAAAACACAAAAATCGATACTGGGGTGGTTTAAATGTTTTTTTTTTAGGCCTAGGATTATAAGAGTCTTCCCGCAGTGGAACGGTAAAACTTTTAAGAGTCTACTCGCACTTGATGGGTTAAGGAAGCCATACTGGCGATCTGAGAGCAGATTATGAGAAGAGAAATGCTTAAGAAATTTGGAAGCAAGAATAGTTTCAAAAACTTTATAGATACAAGAGATGAGAGCAATTGGACGATAGTTGGAGAGTTGAGAGTGGTCACCCTCCTTTGGGACAGGTAGAATGAATATATATATATATATATATATATATATATATATATATATATATATATATATATATATATATATATATATATATATATATATAGCCTACACAGTATATACATGGTATATATATATACTGTATGTTATCGACTTTATAACCATGTACACTTTGTCAAAGAAGTATTCATACCCCTACGCTGATCATCTAGTGTGTACAGCTCGGTAAGGTTGGCACCTCTGCCTGCAACCACAGTATACAGATATCTGGAGACTGTGTCTGCAACCAAGACCAATAGAATAGTCATCCCACCCAGTTGTAGCGCGCAGATGGGTGACGTCACACCGAGTCTGTGAGCGAGTACTGCCCACCCCCCAGCCTATATCCCCCTACCACCTCTATCGGAGAGAAATAGCGAGCGACGGACAGTCGGACACACTGTGACTCTCTTCAAGCTAAAATAAATCTGTTCAGTACCATGACGGTTTTTATTATTTTGTTCTGGTTATCATTAAATGGATTGTACCAGATTAGGAAGAAGCTGTGGGGGTCAAAGTAGTAGTTAGGTACTGGTACCTTTATTTGTTCTTAGAGACCATTCTCAAGCTAAATATCGATCATTATCTAGAGTTAGCTAAAGTATGATGACTAGTGCAGGGGTTAAGGTAACTCTACACTAGGCCTACACCCTTACTGTAACCATACCTTCATCTCCTTTCACTTCATTGAACAACCATAATATCCGTTTTAATATGATTATCAAGTGAAGCATGCAAATAGAAGTTAGGGTAACTAACATATAAATAATTATGCAATGACAGACTACCGACAAAAGATTTTTGTTTGTTTGCTATGTTTACATGCACCAAATAAAACATTACACAAGTACATAATAGGCCCAGGTAGTAGCTAGGCCTCTTGATTGCACATTTAATTGACATACACAAATTTTTGTCATTGAATTTTATATGTATTTACAAATTAAGTTGGCATAGCTCAATTATGTCAATACAGGTTGTTCATTCCCATTTGGTTGAGAGAGAGAGAAAGAGTTGTCGAGGTTCGAGTCTTCACGCACATTTGGGCTACTTTTGAGGATTATTTGTCGGTATATTTCGAAAGATAACATAATTTTAGGTTCCTTCTAAGACACAGTAATAACATAATACCCAAAAGAAGCCAAATAACTAACAATATCTATCATGTCAGCTAAGCTTGATGCTGACAGAAGATGGAAAATAAGTAAAGATTGGGCTATTGTTGGGCTACTTTCTCAGGCATTTGGGCTGGATTTTAGCGCTGTTGACAACTCTGACCTGTCCTTTCTTGTCCACTTGGCCTCCGCACCGAGAGAAATGGGGCAGGGGAGATACAGGGGATTAACCCTTAAAGATCTGGGCCCGACTTAAGTCCGAATCGAAAAATTTGGACTATGTGGCGGGGCCCGCCTTAATTCCGAGTGCAATATTGGCTCTGAGAGAGAGACGAGTGACTGGAGGAGCATGGGTTACCTCATGACCGCTCGCCACGGCCGTCGTGGACCTACTGAGATTTACTCCACTTACATCCACCCTCACTCCCTCGCTACATACGTAATTATATAAAGAAATTACCGTATTTTAGCGATTTTGCCCTTCGGTTGCACGATCGTTGCAAGACAACCAGTGATCGTAGAAGGATGGTTCGGGTGTCATTGGAAAGCTCAATTTACGCCCTTTCAGGTATACATACTTGTATTACGCTCTGGGTCTTGTTTATGCATGAAAAAGAGCACAGAAACAACCCCATTTATGGTAAAAAAAAAAACGCTGTGCGGCACGGTCAAATATACCGCCTAGGCCGCTCGTAAGGTGTTAAGAGAGAGGGGGTTGTAACGTTTCTTGCCAAACACTTCCAAAGCACTAAACGTCCCCGATTATTTTAATGCTATAGTGTGCAAATACCTAATGCACTCCAGTTCCAACACTACAGGTGATAGCTTAGTTTATCAGTTAAGGCTGCCTTGACATGGGCATGAGATGAGAGACTAATTATTTTGGAGACATACAACATTTTATATTGCAACCCTATATTACACCCAAACACTGCTAAACTGTTAGGAATTGTTACACCCTTGGCACATTATATTCAGAGGACTTGAGACAACAGATCAGATGACCTGTCTGACCTGTGACCCCACGATAACTGAACCTAGTAAATAAGTGTATATCATTGTCTGGCAACCTCCTTTAACCCTTCCTACCCGGCTGTCATTTTGAAAGGCAACCGCGGCAGATGGGCAGGACCGCGGGTATCATTATAATAGTCAGTAAGCTTTCAAGCCTATTCAGCTTGGTCTGAACGCTGTGCGTCCGACGCATGTAGACAAAGCCGATCGTTGCGTCACCGCACCTCCGAAAACAAGAAGGAGATGTCGGATCAATGTTATTGTTGTGACATAAGACGAAATTAGTGTCTGAAAAGCTCCGATATTGTCAACATCGCGGACAAATTCGCTCCACTGAAATCGTCATCACAACTGAACCAGTTGACTTAGAGAGCTCTACTCAACACCAGTCTACAGATTGAAAACCGCACTACGTTTATAGATGCGTGGGAAATTTTTAGCAGTTAAAATAAACAAAAATACGGTAGCCTAGACCTAGACGTTTTTCGGCCAGATCGCCCGGATACGACCTCCATCCTTTGGTAAGGCAGCCCGGGGCTGGAGGGTTAAGGTCTATACTCGGTATGAAGGTGTGCGTGAGCGGGACACAAATATGCCCTTGTATGGGATGACCTGTTAGTACTATTGGTCTTGTCTGCAACTATATCTATGTGTCAAAGACGATCGTCTTTGGGGGCAGAATAAGGGAGGAGGAGGGGGGGGGGGGCGGACTGTCTCGTGATTGGTTCCGTCTATCAGAAAGTTGACTGGGCTCCTACTGCTGCCTATAGTTTGGTTATATCCATGTCTGTCAGTCAGTAGCCAATCCTGCACTCCTTTGACCAATGCTTTACCGGTAACGTTCTTTAAACTTTATTGTGGCTACTATTATACGATTTTATTCAATATAAAAAGGGCCTTCAGGTATTAACAGGCTTCACAATATCTCACTTAACCCTTTTTACTACCACAGATGGATTTTAAACAGTTTACAATCGTCTAATTATAGCTAGAATATAATTAAGAACAGGGTGGCAATACAGTAGGGAGGATTAGCATGAAACATAGGAAAGGGAATGACAGGGATAAAATACATAGCCACTAACCAAAAGCAAACACTCGGCATTCGGAAGTCCATTAACTCAACAACCCACAAAATCATTGGCTTCACCTCAGATGCTATAAATTTTCTTAAACATACTAAGAAAGCATACGGACCTGATGGTGTTCCTCTTGTTTTACTCAAATACTGTTCTTAGGTGCTGACTCCCTGCCTAGGCAAACTCTTCCGTCTCTAACATCTTCCCTTCCTGCTGAAAATTTGCTATCATTCGTCCTGTCCCAAAGAAGGGTGACCGCTGTCAACCTTCTAACTATCGTCCAATTGATCTTATTTCTAGCATATCTAAAGTTGTTTACTCTATTCCTAATTAAAATTTTCTTATGCTTTTGTCTTTCAATAATCTACTCTCCGATCGCCAGTATGGTGATCTTCTTTCTTATCTTGGTCAAACTCCTTTAGGGATTTCAGTGACAACTAACTGTGTGTGTATATATATATATATATATATATATATATATATATATATATATATATAGAGAGAGAGAGAGAGAGAGAGAACTAACCAGTTATAGCGGTTGTTACGGTTCTCCAAAACAAACAATTAATGGGGAATGGGCGTATTTATTACCTCATTTATATATATTTATATATGTTTTTTAGTTTCCTCCCTAGACCTCCATCATGTAAGAAAAAAAAAACAAAAAAAACAAGACCCTCCTTCAAGATAAAATTTGTACAATTATCGAGAGCATAATGTCCCAGCCGAAAGCCGGGTCCTCCTAAAAGGAAATATTGTTCACCTAAATGGCACGAAAGGTCTTTATAAATAAATGGGGCGAAAGTTCCTAAAATTGTCAAAGCAATAGAACCAAAGTCTTAGATCTCAATACTAATGGGATTAAACACGAGGGAGAAAAAGTAACTACAAAGAAAGCATGTTCTCCGTTATGCACTAAGCATAAATCTTGAGTGTATGTCTTATCTCTTGTAATTAGGAAGCCCTCGTCTCGGGAATGGAAAGTAAATCAGCCTCAAAACAGGGGGATAATTAGACTAGGTAGAGATGTTTTTATATATGAAGATCGTCCATGCTCTCATTTAAAGACTAAGCACAGGCACATAAAGTGTTGACATATTTATAATGCATAATGCTTCTCTAAACTGGTATATTTCATCAGAGCAAATTCCTTGAATACTCTTGTAGCAATGTGCGGAGGCGGATTATGCGAACTATATGTGAAGATACGTATTGAAGTGTATGTGCGGAAGCAGAGGCACTGGCGACCCAAGGGACTCGCTTGCTGCATTTTGACCGCACATGGACGATGGCTGCCACTCGCCACATGTGATAGATTTCACCAAATACATCAGTCCTAAATTTAAGCTGGTCCATGTGAAAAGGGCTTTAGGTATGTACTATACCTTTGTTTCGGCAGGAACAATGGAATTTAAATTCTATTCACAGATAATATATACAGGAAGGATGTCCCCATATACACGGATACACAATTAGTGTAATCAATGATTTTAGTGTGTACCGAGAAGCAAGAGAGAGTCGAGAGATGGAGGGAGTATTTCAACGAATTGTTGAGCGTTAGGAATGAAATGCCAGCAAACATATTTGAATGGGAAATGGGAGGGAGTAGATAAGTAGTGGAGGAGGAGGTGGGGATCAGGTCAGAAGTGTGTGAAGCCGTGAAAAGAGTGAAGATGGGGAAAGCATCATAAATAGATGGAGTGTGTGGGGAAATGGTGAGATATAATGATGAGATAGTGATTGAATTGGAATGGGAAATGTGTATACTAGCATGGGAGAAGGGAAGTGCACCTGATGTCTGGAAGACAGGCATAATAGTCCCCTGTATAAGGGTAAAGGTGAAAGAGGAGTGTGTGATAACCAGTGGGAGATATGTCTTCTAAACGTAGTAGGGAAGGTGTACAGTAGGGTAGTGATCAAGAGAGTGAGAGCAAGAACAGAAAAAATGATAGGTGACGAGCAGTGCGGGTTTAAGAAGGGAAGAGGTTGTGTAGATCAGATTTTTGCCATGAAATGTGTTGTGGAGAAATATCTGGAGAAGGGACAAAAGTTGTATGCTGCCACTATGGACATGGAGAAGGCCCATGACAGAGTTGATAGAGAAGGTCTGTGGAAAGTACTGAAAAGATACGGAGTAGATGGCAACATTGTGGGAGCCAGCACCGCTCCCTGTGGAGCTCCACTTGTGACGTCTTTCCACGTAGAATTTTTTTCTCCCCGAAAGATAGTCCTCCATCCAATTTAACAAACTACTAAGAATCCCTCCATACTCTTTCAGTTTCCACTTCAGCCTGCTATGCGATACTCTGTCAAAAGCCTTCTTCATGTCAATATATATGCAGTCCACCCATCCATCTATCTTGTAATATGTCCACCACTCAGTCATAAAAAATAAGGAGGTACCCTCCCTGAATCCAAATTGCCTGCTAGATAGTAGATTATTGTTTTCCAAGTAAATCGTCCATCTTTTTGTAATTGTTCTCACATATTTTGCACACTATACTAGTAAGTAACACAGGTCGATAGTTTAATGGATGCTCCCTGTTCCCACCTTTATAACTAGGTACAATGTCGGCTCTCTAACAGTCCATTGGTAATGTTCCCACTTTCTGAGGGTGTTTCATTATCTCATATAAGGGTTTCACTAGTTTATCAGCACATTCTTTCAAAATCAATCTTGCTACATTGTCAGGGCCCACTGTTTTTTCACATCTATTCCTTTCATTACTTCTACTAGCTCCTCTGGGAGAAACTTAATGTCTCCCAGTTGATCACCAATTTCATAAAGTTCACTTACTTCCTCAAAGTTCTCATCTTTAGTATATACTGAATGTAGTGTATTGTTCATAACTTCACACATATTATGGTCGTCATCATAAGTGGTCCCTTCAACTTTCAACCTCACTATTCTATCCCTTACCTTAATTTTACTCATTACAAACCTATAGAACAGCTTAGAATCACTCTCACATTTTTTCACAATGTTCTTTTCATATGGTCTGGCTTCTTGTCTCCTAATTGTAGCATATACATTTCTTAATCTCTTGTATCTGTTCTAAGTTTCTCTATTGCTACTTTTTATAGCTGCCTTCCACGCCTGGTCTCTATTTTCCTTGGCTTTCCTACATTTGTTCATTAAACCAATCCTTTATCTTTGTTGACTTATTACCTTGTGTGTGTGTGTGAGTGTGTGTGTGTGTGTGTGTGTGTGTGTGTGTGTGTGTGTGTGTGTGTGTGTGTGTGTGTGTGTGTGTGTGTGTGTGTGTGTGTGTGTGTGTGTGTGTGTGTGTGTGTGTGTGTGTGTGTTCTGGTAATGATAATGAATAGTTCAATACCCTGTTCCAAATAAGTGTGCCAAAACTCTTGAACATTAACCTCTATACCATACAAACGACATAGAGTAATCGAGCTAATAATACTTCTACTATTTGGGAAGTTTCAACCAGGGAATAGGTGTGCACATTTACAGCCCATTTTCTTTGGCTCTGTTTGAATTACAGATGTTAGAGTTCACGATTTCTGGACTACTTACTGGGAACAGAGTATATTATATAAACTCAATAACTATCCACTTGTCACCATTACCTCTCGTCCTCTTCAGGTTCCATAAACCCCAATGTCCCTTTATATAATTATACAGGTATGTCACTATATACAGTATATATATATATATCCTCCTGTTGTTCTCAAAAACTGTGCTTCCGTGCTGACTCCCTGCCTAGGCAAACTCTTTCGTCTCTGTCTATCCTCTAACGTCTTCCCTTCATGCTGGAAGTTTGCTCACATTCAACCTGTCCCAAAGATGGGTGACCGCTCTCAACCCTCCAACTATCGTCCAATTGCTCTCATCTCTTGTCTTTCTAAAGTTTTTGAAACTATTCTTGCATCCAAATTTCTTAAAAATTTCTCTTCTCATAATCTGCTCTCAGATCGCCAGTATGGCTTCCTTAACACCTTATTGGCGGCCTAGGCGGTCTATTTGACCGTACCGCACAGCGTTTTTTTTTTTTTTTTACCCTAAATAGGGTTGTTTACATGATCATTTTCATGCCTAAATAAGACCCAGAGCGTAAAACAAGTATCTATCCCTGAAAGGGCATAAACAGAGCTTTCCAATGACACCCGAACCATCCTTGTATGACCACTGGTTCTCTTGCAACGATCGTGCAACACGAGTGCAAAAACCCTATAATTAGGTAATTTCCTTACATAATTCCCTGTGTAGCGAGTGAGAGAGGGGGGAAGAAGGTGTGATACAGTTCAGTTGATCCACGGTGGTCGTGCGGAGCGGTCATAGGGTTACTACGCTCGTCCCACCACTCAGCTCTCTGTCTCAGCAACATTACGTGCTGAAAATGGCAGTTGCCAGATGTCGTGCACCGCCACATAGTCCAAGTTTATTTCACTCGACATATGTCGTGCGCCGCCAATAAGGGGTTAAGGGTCGCTCTACTGGTGATCTTCTTTCATATCTTACTAACTCTTGGTCATCCTCCTTTCGGGACTTCGGTGAGACTTTTTCTATTGCACTAGACATATCGAAAGCCTTCGATAGAGTCTGGCACACATCTTTAATTTCTAAACTAGCCTACTTCGGTTTCTATCCCTCCATCTGTGCCTTTGTCTCTAATTTCCTTTTCCGGCCGTTCCATAGCCGCAGTTGTGGACGGCCATTGATCACTTCTTCACCCTATAAACTCCGGTGTTCCTCAGGGCTCTGTCCTATCTCCTATTCTCTTTCTAATTTTTATAAATGATCTCCTTAACTGTACCTTAATTCCCATCCATTCATACGCAGACGACTTAACCTTACACTACTCCATTAGTTTTTCAGAACGCCCCAGCCAGCAATCCCTTAACGACAATCGTAATGAAGCCATAGAACTCTTAAATTCTGATCTAAATACTATCTCCAATTGGGGCAGAGAAAACCTTGTTACCTTTAATGCTTCCAAAACCCAATTTCTCCATCTATCTACCCATCAGGATCTCCCAGCGGACTATCCCGTATTCTTCAACAATACAAAAATCAACCCTTCATCTTGTCTCAATATTCTTGGTGTCTCTTTTTCTTCTGCTCTCATTTGGAAGGACCATATTACCAGTCTTGCTAAGGCAGCCTCCCAGAAGCTGGGTGTGCTCAACCGCCTTAGGGGGTTCTTTTCCCCTGCACAACTTCTTGCTCTGTACAGGGGTGTGCTCAACCGCCTTAGGGGGTTCTTTTCCCCTGCACAACTTCTTGCTCTGTACAGGGGCATAGTGCGTCCTTGTATTGAGTATTGTTCACATGTGTGGGGAGGTTCCTCTCACACCGCTCTCCTAAACAAAGTTGAAAGGAAGGCCTTTCGTATCATTAACTCCCGTCCACTCACGAACTCTCTGCAATCTCTCTCTCTCCGCCGCAATGTTGCCTCTCGCTATTCTATCGCTACTATAATAATCAGTGTTCCTCAGAGCTTTCCCAGTGCATACCACCTCCTTTACGTAGGGCACGTGGTACCCGTCTTGCAACTCAATCCCACCCTTACTCTGTGCAACTCTCCAACCCAAGAGTGAAACGTTACTCTCAAACTTTCTTCTACTCAACAGCTGAGCTCTGGAATTCTCTCCCAGAATCAGTCTTTCCCTCTTCCTATGATTTAAATTGCTTCAAACTCCGTGTGTCTAGGCATTTTGGCTCGAACGTCCTTTGATTTTGGCCCTGTCACTCATTCAACTATGGGGGAGGCACTCGCTATAGGCAGTTCTGTCTTTTGCCTCCCTCAATCACATAG
Source organism: Paralithodes platypus (assembly GCA_032716605.1). Lineage (NCBI taxonomy): Eukaryota > Metazoa > Arthropoda > Malacostraca > Decapoda > Lithodidae > Paralithodes > Paralithodes platypus. Next base: position 43,544,066 of record CM064577.1, on the reverse strand, counting down.
AAAAAAAATAAAAATAAAAATATATATATATAAATTATATATTTTTTTTGTTTTAACACCTTACGAGCGGCCTATGCGGTTTATTTATATGTACCGCCCAGCGGGGTGTTTTTAGCCAAAATAGGGCTGTTTACGTGATCATTTTCATGCCTAAATAAGACCCAGAACGTAAAACAAGTACCTATCCCTGAAAGGGCATAAACAGAGCTTTCGAATGACACCATAACGATCCTTTTATGATGGCTAGTTTTCTTGCAATAACCGTGCAACGCGAGTGCAAAAAGCATGTAATTAGCCACTTTCCCGATACAATTCCTTATATAGCGAGTGAGAGAGGGAGGAGGGAGCTGGGATTCGTGTCAGTATGTTCGCCGCGGTGGTCTGGAGCAGTCATACGCTCGCTAGTCTCCTGCCACCACTTGTCTCTCTCTCTCAGCAACATTACGTGCTGAAATTGCCACTCGACCTATGTCGAGCGCCGCCACATAGTCCAGCTTTATTTAACTCGACTTATGTGGTGAGCCGCTAATTAAGGGTTGTGCATGAAGGAGACACCAGACAGGCTGCCTGTAACGAGTGTCTTCACCAAAGCAAAAATAAGTTGACTCCCAGACACTCTTTTGGCTTTGGGGGAGACACTCGGTAATGGCAGCCTGCCTGTTGTCTCCTTCATGGACATTAGAAAAAAAAAAAAATATATATATATATATATATATATATATATATATAAAATGAAAAAATGTAATCAATAAAATAAACATGTGCTATATATGTTGGGTCTCACACTATACATGTTCACCCTACATTCCCTAGTGATCAATTACATTTTACCTGTCAAAGAATGTTTATTAATTGACACATTATTTATTTCAGTTGAAATAGAAACCATAACTCTTTTTGGTCAATAACGAGATTGTGTACTTAACGCCGAAGTATTATACGTATATGCAAACGTACATCCTCTATACCCTGTTTTTGTTATTGATATATTTTGGATTATTATATGTAATTATTTTTAGCTGCTTCTACTATTACTGATATTATTATTACTACTGATATTGATATTATTATTGTTATTCTTTTCATTATTAATATTATGATAAATATTATTTTAATGATTATTAATAACATAATATTATTATTATTATTATTATTATTTTTATTTATGTATTGATTAGCAACATAGTTTACTTTACCCTTTTTAGTATTTATCTCACACCAACATACACACACACACACATACACACACACAATTAACCCTCTCGCATTTTTTTGGATGCGATCGTGTCATAACGCCACCACCCCAAGAGTGCCTGTATGACGCAATCGCGTCATAATGCCACCTGTAAGTTAGAAATATTCGCCAAAAATAAGTTTATGACGCGATTTTGACGCAATTTGGACTGGTAAGTTAGGCATCAGTAAGTTACAAAAGGAAGTATCTAGCAACCCCATAGTGTCCCTCTCTGAGGAGCCCGGGCCTTTGTAAAGTCAGTAGTTTCCCGGCCCCCAGACTGTGAGGCAGGGTCCCGGCCCTTTAAATTCTTGGCTCCCTCCCTCTGGCCCACCATGCCTAGCTATAGGCAGGCAATTATGGATTATTTCATCTACCCAGTGGAAGTGTTCAGTGAATAATTTGAATTATATATGTATATAAAATGTTACTTGTGACTTCTGGTGACTCAGGGGAGTGAATCTTGGTTAACCCCTTGAGTATTGATTCAGTTTTGTCTAGGTATCATTGATGACTTTACACTATTTTTTGCTTGAAAGACAAATATATTTATCAATAAATACTGCCTACGAAATAAATACATTATAATCACGAAGGTGTCACAGGAATGCTTACAGGAAGCTTACAGGAAATATGGTAAGTACTCTATGGAATGTTAGTTATATTTACAGTATATATTATATACATATATTATATATATATATATAACAGCCCCAAGGTCCCGAGCAAGCCCAAGGCCCATAATCGAGTATTTATATTATTATTATATTTTTGTATTTTAATTAAATATTTATTTATTTGATTTATTATTGTTTTTATTTTATTTATTTTATTTATTTTATATATACAGATATATTCCGTTTTTATTCCTGTTCCCCAGGGTATCTAGCGGATCAGCCCCAAGGTCCCGAGCAAGCCCAAGGCCAATAATCGAGTATTTATATTATTATTACATTTTAATTGTATTTATATATTTAATTATTTGATTTATTATTGTTTTTATATATTTTATTTTATTTATTTTATTTTATTTATATTTGTATTTCATTTATTGTATATATATACTGTATATACCATATATATATATACCATATATATATATATATATATATATATATATATATATATATATATATATATATATATATATATATTATTTTTGTATTCATGTTCCCCAGGGTATCTAGCGGATCAGCCTCAAGGTCCCGAGCATGCCCAAGGCCCATAATCGAGTATTTATATTATATTTTTAGTTTATTTATATACCGGTATTTATTTATTTGATTTATTAGTTTTTATTTATTTTATTTTATTTATTTTATTTTATTCATTTTATATGTAGGCTATATACCGCATAAATATTTATATATTTATGACACCTTGTATATATACTGTATATATATATATATATATATATATATATATATATATATATATTATATATATATATATATATTATATATATTTATATTTATATATTACTTTATTTGTGTGTACAATAGAATTATTTCTGAATTTATTACTTGAAGATAACCTGACTTTCTTGTTTTGTTTTTCACTGTCAACCCAGGAGCCATTTCCCTTCTCGTTGGAAAGGGTTGTGGCCCTACCAGGTAAGTAAAATTGACAACCTTCATAGCTGACATGTGTTCTATGAACATTATACAATTATTGGCAAGGAAAATTATATAAAAGTGTTGTATATTGTGGCAAAGATATACAACTGTATAAACATTATCATATATTTACATAACAATAACAATGCATGGAAACAATTGAGCTTAGCTTGCGAACCAATTACGCTATATTATTTTGGTTTTCACCATTAGAAAGAGCATAATTTTACAATTACGGTGATATAAAGTTATATACGTATCCGAGCAAATAAAGCAACGCCGAGGTGGGGAACAGCTCGGAACCCGGCTAGCGTCGGCGGAACGGGGACGAATGAAGCGTAAATATTCGCATTTTGGCTCTTCATTTCAAATATTCATAGAGCAAAAAGTATTTGTCGTAGGGAACTTCTATTTTTTTTTATTCTCTTCAGCATTATCTACCGTATTCATACAGCCTAAATTGAGAACCATTGACATCGTAACAACGAAATAATTCGAAAATGTTATAAACCATATCATGCAAAGTCATACTTGTTTTGTTTTCAGTCACTGCTTGAAAACTATTAAAGATAGACAATTTCTGTTTTCAGATTTGGAAAGACCAGAACAAATACTAGTATTTGAGCAAATAAAAATATATGGTCATCACTCACAATTTCGAGATAGGACGGTGTGACGACAATTGCCCGGGAAAAAACTTTTATTCCAGAGTCGTTTACACTTTCATATTGCGATTTTTTTTATTTTTTTTTGTTTTATAATGTATTACAGTTATTCCTCTTTCCATAGACATATGATACATCACAATAAACAGAATTCTGGTGGAAGAAAATACAGAAAAACACAAGGCTTCGAAAACTCGCCCGGCCTGAATATATCAGGGCAAATTAGAGAGGGTCTTACCGTTTTCAATTAAAATAAGTTACCGGATGCGAGAGAGTTAAACACACTCACACAACCCTTATTAACCTGTCATCACCCTTTCAATCCTTTCCTCCCCCACCCCCATCACACACACATAATTAAACACACTCACACAACCCTTATTAACCTGTCATCACCCTTTCAATCCTTTCCTCCCCCACCCCCATCACACACACACACACCCACACACACACATAATTACACACACTCACACAACCCTTAACCTGTCATCACCCTTTCAATCCTTTCCTCCCCCACCCCCATCACACACACACACGCATAATAAAACACACTCACACAACCCTTATTAACCTGTCATCACCCTTTCAATCATTTCCCGCCGCCCCCATCACACATACAACGTGAAATACCCTGCTCCATTTAATGGGAAATGGGTCGTTTGCCTGATCTCTTTTCTCCCTCGTATTTAGCCCCATTACTTTTGAGATTTTAAGACGTTCGGCACATTAGTTAGGCAATTTTAAGACCTTTCGTCCCATTTCGTTGGCAAATTTAAGACCTTTCGTGTTATTTATGTGTCGAGTTTTTCCTGCCGAGCAAAAGCAGCCTGTAATTTTAAGAGGAACCGGCCTTTGGCCGGGATATTTTTCTACCGAAAAATGTACACATTCATCTTGAAGGGGGGTTTAGGGGGTATTTGTATAGGCTTGATGGAGCTCTAGATAGGAAACTAAAATATAAATGAAAACATGAATTAATAGACCAAAAAATCGGCCACTATCCCCTTAAGTAGGCCTAAGCTCTTTACCATTATATCGAGAAATATGTCTTCCATATGGGAATTGGGGTCAGCCAGAAAATAGGTGTGGAAATTCACAGCCCATTTGCTCTAGTCCCTTTTTCAGTAACAGAGGTTAGGGGTCACGATTTCTGGTGTACCTATTTGGAACAGGGTATAACAACTCCTTCTATGCACTGCCTCTCTTATTAGCTAGTTCTTACTACTCCCACCTTCATATTATGCGGTTTATAACATGTAACAGTTATATATTTTAACCGCACCTAACGGTGTATTTATTTCCTCATATATTTTCCTATTTATATAATTTTTAGTTTCCTCCCTAGACCTCCAAAATGCTTGAAATATAACCGATACCCTACTTCAAGAAAAATGGGTACATTTTTCGATAGAAATTGTTTCCGGCCAAAGGCCGATACTTAGAATATACGGAGTAGATGGCAAGTTGCTGAAAGCAGAGAAGTGCATGTATGAGGGTGCAAAGGCGGCAGTACGTGTGGAGAATGAGCAGAGCAAGCTCTTTGACCTGAATGTTGGGTTGAAACGGGTGTGTGATGTCCTCGTGGTTGTTTACTGTATATATGGATGGAGTCATGAAAGAAATACAAGGTAGAGCAGTGGATGTTGGTGTATCGCTGATACGGGAGGGAAATGAGTGGAAGCTGCCTGTACTGCTGTTTGCTGATGATACAGATCTGATGAGCGATAATGAATGGGAGTTGCAGGGTCTGGTAAATGTGTTTGGAACATTGTGCGAAAAACGGAATCTGAAGGTAAATGTGGGGAAGAGCAAGGTTATGGTCTTCGAAAGGGGCGAAGCCACAGAGTGTGAGGTGAAGTTGAATGGTCAGGCTATGGAGATTGTCAGCTCATTTAAGTATCTGGGCAGTGTGTTGAGTAAAGATGTCCCGGGACTATGGATGAAGAAGTGCGGGAGAGGGTGCAACAGGGGAAGAGGGTTGTAGGAATGCTTATAAGCAGTAACAAGAAATAGGATGGTCAGTATGGAAGTGAAGAAGTCCTTGCATGACAGTGTGGTAATCCTGACACTGACTTACGGAAGCGAAGCATGGACATTTGAGAAGAGACTCAGACCAAGAGTGAGAGGGGTAGAAATGAGTTACTTGAGAAGTGCGTGCGGAGTTACATGGACGGATAGACAGACGAATGAGGAAGTAAGAAGGAGGTGTGATGTGGAGGTAGATGTGCTGGAAAGTGTGAAAAGGAACACCTTGAGATGGTTCGGCCATATGGAACGTATGGGAAACGAGAGATTGACTAAGAAGGTGTACGAGAGCGAGGTGGAAGGACAGAGAGGGAGAGGTAGACCGAGGGAGAGGTGGAAGGATGGAGTGAGGAAGTATATGTATATGGATGAAGGCAGTGCTGGTTGGGAGGAGAGGCGTCGAGTGACTGGGGACAGGTGCATGGGGCAGTTCGTTCGTGGCCACCTCTTCGGGGATCACGGCGTCAGGCAATATATAGAGATATATAGGCCGATTCCTTCTAATTACCAGGCTCGCTATCACTCGCCAGGATAGAAGTCGACACCTAAATCACATGAGAAAGCAAAACATTTACAAAGATATGGGACGAAAGGTCTTAAAATCGCCAAAGTAATGGACCGAACACCTTAAAATATAAAAACAAACTAATGGGGCTAAACATGAGGGAGAAGGGGGTTTAGAAAAACGACCTACCTCCCCTTAAAGAAGACCCAAGTTGTACCGACACTGCTATATATACTTTATGATATGGCTATTACTTCAATCTAAGATAAACACAAAGTAGTTTCTTAATTGACTACGGACTGATAATAGTCTCAATGTAAAGTGTACGGTGATAATTGCTCAATATCGTAATAAGTCTTACCTATAAATTACAATTAAATTACTAAATCCCTCTTAAGGTTAACGATTAATACAGTAATGCCTGTGGAATACCAATATGTCATCATCACTAACGTATTACCGTTAGCACCACCCTCGTACTGGAGGGCATGTATTTATAATTGGTTACGAGTTGGGCACAATTATATACGCGTTCTCCTCTCTCTCTCTCTCTCTCTCTCTCTCTATCTCTTTATATATATATATATATATATATATATATATATATATATATATATATATATATATATTCCAATTAATTCATGAAAACGTGATCATCCCGGGATTTAAACCTGGGACACCACATACTAATGTTAAACACTCTAACCATTACACCACCAAAACAATTAAAAGGTAAGTTCATGATTAAGAGAGAGAGAGAGAGAGAGAGAGAGAGAGAGAGAGAGAGAGAGAGAGAGCTAACCCTAACGCCCCCGTAATACATTGTCCAGGTGATCTGCCAAGCGTACACTGTAACTGTAAACTGTAACTGGGGGTCACCGGCTTTTTTCTCTCCTTTTCTGTCTCCATCTTTCTCTGGTTTGTATCCATTCGGTCCTATTCAGCCTACTGTTTTAAGACGTTTATCCCCATCCAGGTGTCGATTTTTTCCTGGCGAGCCAGTATTGTATGGAGAAATCCGGCTTTGCCGGCTTTTTTTTTCTATCGTAAAATGTAAAAGTTTAGCCTGCTGTCAGAATTTTGTTTTTAAATATGTTGGCTCGCTATTGCTCGCTAGGAAAAAAATCGACACCTGGATGGGGATAAACGTCTTAAAACAGTAAAACGTCTTAAAACAGATGAATAGGGCCGAATGGATACAAACCAGAGAAAGAGGGAGAGAGAGAAAAACAAAACGAGGTGGGCTCCCTTAAGTACATGTTGACGGGATATCCCCTACATACGCCACCTTTACAACAGGGTTAGGGTTAGAGAGGTAAGCCACATGATCATCACATTGAACCCTTCTGTACTGGTGACGTCTTCTTAATATCATGCTAGCTATATTGAACCCTTCTGTACTGGTGACGTCTTCTTAATATCATGCTAGCTATATTGAACCCTTCTGTACTGGTGACGTCTTCTTAATATCATGCTAGCTATATTGAACCCTTCTGTACTGGTGACGTCTTCTTAATATCATGCTAGCTATATTTAGACAGTCTTGTGCAGCTTGAAAAGGATCTGTGATAATAAAAAGGGTTAATTAAGATACTTCGAAGCCTGTTAACTGGAAGCATTCCTAAACTGAATACAATCGACTATTTGTAGCTAGAATAACATGAAAATTACGGAACTGGTATTGAACGGGTTAATAATACTAAGTTAAGACGAATAGAACATTATCAACGAGGATTCGAACCCACTCACTCCAGGTATATTTGGGAGAGTTGGGCACCGTAACCACTCGGCCATATTCCGTTCATGGTCGAGTGGTTACGGTGCTCAATTCTCCCAAATATACCTGGAGTGGCTGAGTTTGAATCCTAACCAAAATATCTCTCTCCCAACATGTCCGACATTATCATTGGATAATTATCAACGCGTGCTATCTCAACCTCTGCTGTTAAGGGGCCCACCTCGTGTTTTCTCTCTCTGGGTTGTATCCATTCAACCCCATTCATCCTACTGTTTTAAAACGTTCCCCATCCAGGTGTCGATTTTTCCTAGCGAGTGGTAGCGAGCCAGCATATTAAACAAAAAAATAAAAAAATTACAGCAGGCTATATATGTACATTTTTCGATAGAAAAAGTTCTCCGGCAAAGCCGGATTTCTCCATACAGTGCCAGATGGGGATTAACGTCTTACAACAGTAGGCTTAAGGGGAGGTATTTAGTTTGTTCCCTAGACCTCCATCAAGCTTAAAATTACACCTCCTTGAGTCCCTTTCAGATAAATTTGTAAATTTTTCGGTAGAAAAATGTCCCGGCCGAAGGCCGGTTCCTCTTAAATTACAGGCTCGCTATCGCTCGCCAGGATAAAATTGACACCTGAATGGCACGAAAGGTCTTAATATGGGGTTGAAAGTTCTAAAAATAGCTAAACTAATGGGGCAAACGTTTTATAATATCAAAAAGCAATGGGGCTAAACATGAGGGAGAAAGGGGTCAAGAAAACAATCCCTCGAGTGGAGATCTCGCCTTAATGGGCCCAAATGGATACAAACCAGAGAGAGAAGGAGAGAGTGAAAACAAAGGTCACCCCCTTTAAGTTATACTAGGCTAGAACATAAGCTGGGTATTAGTTTTCTTGGTCATAGTTATGATTACACTATAGTCAGTTTCATTTCAGCTGACCATAAATTGAATCCCTTTGTAACTAATTTCCTTATATTTCATGGACAAATATGCAACTACCATGTCTCTGCAACTACCATGTCTCTGCAACTACCATGTCTCTGCAACTACCATGTCTCTGCAACTACCATGTCTCTGCAACTACCATGTCTCTGCAACTACCATGTCTCTGCAACTACCATGTCTCTGCATTCTATTATGACCAAGTTTATATTATTAGCACCATATTTCACTACAAAATCTCCAAAATAACTTAGAAATCTTGATAGGAACTTTGCGATTTACCGTCAGTGTAAAAGGAACCGAGTATAGTTGTGATCTACTGGTTTATATGGGCTACTCAGATGATGACATAGCTTGAGGGGGAATTGTTTAATATTTCTTTGGCCGATTTTTTCATTAATTATATATTTTTAGTGTCCTCTCTAGACCTCCATCAATCTTAATACAATAACCCCTGGACCCCTCTTCAAAATATTTGTACATTTTTCGGTAGAAAAATGTCCTGGCCAAAGACTCGCCAGGAAATAATCGACACGTAAATTACACGAAAACATTTATATTGACAAAGAAAAGGGGCGAAAGGTCTTAAAATCGCCAAACTAATGGGCCGAACGTCTTATAATCTGAAAACTAATAGGGCTTAACATGAGGGAGAAGGGTGCCCAGAAAAACGACCCACCTCCCCTTAAACAAATTTTAGCTAAAAACAAATGTTATCTCAAGCCGTAAACAATAAAGAGTAGTTCAGTAAAGAGTGGTGCTATTTGCTTGTAAACGCAGTTAATTGGGGGTGACGCATGGGGAGTACAACGGAATACAAAGGAAATCAAGCAACAACAGATCTAGTAACTCCCTTTAGGCTGCTTGTCCTCTAAAACACTGAAGATCAAGTGTCCAAACAGTGTGTGTGTGTGTGTGTGTGTGTGTGAGGGGGGGGGGGGGGGGGGGGGGGGGGGGGGTGGGGTCGGAAGAGAGAGATACAAGAAATTACAAGGAATATTTAGTATCTCAGATACCTTGTGGTCCATTCCGAGGAGATACAGGAAGTGGAAGAGGCTGTTTAGTGCACTACACTCTTTACAGTGTGCAAAATACTATTCACTCTCTTCTTGAACTGCTCTACTGAAGAAATATTTACAACTTCGGAGGGAAGTTTGTTCCAGGTAGAACAGATCTTATATGTGGACAAGTTTCCACAGATACTTTTAATTCCTTTTTAATTCTAATTTCCAGCCATGGTTGCGTGTTGTATTCATATTGAGGCTAAACATTTTGCTATAATCCACATTGTCAAACCCAGAGAGAGAGAGAGAAAGAGAGAGTACAAAGGAGTACAAAGGAGTACAAAGGAAATCAAGCAATAACAGTTCTAGTGACCCTTCTAGGCTGCTTGTCCTCCAAAACACTGAGGATCAAGTGTCCAAACAGTGGTTTAGAGTGGGTAAGGGAACATTGGAAAGGGAACTAATGTCTGTGGCAGGATTACGAAGTTAGTTAGGGGACAGAAATTAGAAAGACAATTGGTCCTAGTACCGATCCCTGGGGTACCCCGCTACTTACATTGGTCCAATTAGATGCCTTACCGTTTATGACTACTCTTTGCTTTCTGTCGCTGAGCCAATATTCTATCCATTTCAATACACCGTCGTGTATTCCATGCGCTTTTAGTTTTAGCAGTAAACGTTTGTGGGGAACTTTATCAAAGGCCTTTTGAAAATCAAGGTATATAATATCTACAGCTTTACTCTCATCGTAGAGGTTGAGGATATCGTGGAAGAAGTCTAAGAGGTTTGTTAAACAGGAACGTTTTTTACGAAAGCCGTGTTGAGTATCTTTCGGTATGTTATTTTCCTCTAAGTGATTTACGAGTCTGTCTCTTATGACCGTTTCTAGCATTTTACATACAACTGAGGTTAAGCTAATTGGACGATAGTCACTGGGTAGGGATTTGCTGCCTTTTTTAATGTCGGTGTTACGTTGGCTAGCTTCCACTGATCAGGCATAGTTCCAGACTGCAAGGATTTATTGAATAGTAATGTCAGTGGTTTGGAGAGCTCATCCTTAGCTTCCTTTAGAACTCTAGGCGAGATTGTATCAGGTCCAGGCGTTTTATTTACCTTGAGTTTATCTAAACAATTCAATACTTCTCTCTCTGTAACGGTGATACTGCTTAGAACATCTTAATCATCAATCTGAATCGGCGATGGTGTAGGGATATCACTGAGGTCTTCTGTTATAAAAACTGATGCAAAGAAGGTATTGAGGGCATTACTCATTTGTACTTCGTCTTTGGTGTATTCTCCATTTTCATCGACTAACGGTCCAACAGTCGAAGTAACTACTTTTTTTCTTTCTGATATAACTATAGAATTCTTTCGGGTTTGTTTTACTTTGATTCGCAATATGTAACTCTAGGGTCTTTTTACTTTGCTTAATTAACTTTTTGGCTTTTCGTCGTAGCTCTACAAATTTCACCCGTTCTTCGTCATTTTGTGAGGATTTTAATCTATCATTAGCAAATTTTTTAGCAAGCAGACAGTTTGAAATATCTTTATTCCACCATTTGGGCATATTATTATGGCCTTGGACGCCGTATTTTCGATGGTATGCAGTCTTCCACTGCTTTTAGGTAAGTGGTTTCGAATAACTTCCAAGATGTATTTATGTCGTTATTGTTAATTAAAAAGCTCCAGTCAGTTTCTTTAAACATAGCTCTAAGTTAATGAAAGTTTGCTTTCTTGAAATTAGGGACTTTTTCGATGCTACTATTTGGTTCGTTACTAGTAAACTTTAAAGTGAAAGTTATCGTACGATGGTCGCTGTTACTGAATTCATCACCAACATTCAAATTCTCTATTAATTCTTCTTTTGTTGCAAGTACAATGTCAAGAACGTTATTACCACGGGTCGGCGTTCGAACAAATTGATAAAGCGAACTCTCTTGCAAGTTCATATACAAGTCATGTCCGGAGTGTGAAGTAAGAGTATAGCCCACTTGGTCACAGGTAAATTAAAGTCGCCAAAAATTACGGTATCTTGAGAGTTACTTACATCTGCAATTTGTTCGTACATTTCTTGGTCAGTTTGCACTGATTGAGCTGGAGGTCTGTATATTAATGCAAGTATTATTTTTGTACCTTTATTATTCTTTATTAACACAAAAGATGTGTCGACGTTCACAATTATTATGTTCCTTCCAACAACCAACTATACTCCTAAAATCGATTAATGAAATTTTACAAACACATGTGGCAGTCCGTGGATTCGTTTTGAGGTTTTGACAAGAGGGTAGGGTTAAGACTGTCTTTGATATAAAGTAAAACTCCACCTCCATTTCGATTTATTCGGCTTTTCTCAAACATTACATAACCGGGAAGTGAATACTCTGTTAAAAAGTCTCTATCTTCTGTATTGAGCCAAGATTCTGTTATGCCAGTCACATCATAATTTTCTGTAAACACTAGCTCCTCTAAATCTGATTTTTTTTTTTTTGCGTATGCTACGAGCGTTTCCATAGAAAACCTTTAAATTTGTTATTTTAGAACTCACGGAACACTCTTTAATAATATTTTTGGTTCTTGTCGGATCTACATTTATGTTCATGGCCGTCCTCGGTCCTCGCTGTATTCGGTCCTTATCGCGGGTGGTCCTCGGTTGCCTCTGTGTTTTGCTTGGCGTTAGATGATTTATGTCACTGCTGCTTCTTCTCGGATGGTGTTTTTTGATCCACGGTATCCTGTTTATTATTCCTAGGGGGTAGAGGAGAAACGGATATAAATTAAATGATTAGACCTGGAAAGATGAATTGACATAGGCTATAAATATGTTGCCGGTCGGCGTTGGACTTACGTGTTAAATTGTATATGTAGGCTATCTGTGGTAGTCCCAGTAATATCTATGAAGTACTTCTAGTATTAAGGGAACTTAGCTGTGATGCAAAGAGTGTCGATTAGATGATGGACATGTCAGTAGGTGAATATCAGTGAAGTTCTGTTGTTATGTGGCAGCAACTGGTGGTTTGTTGTGAGCGGGACGAAGTCTCTCTGTGAAGTGTACTGAGATTCCCTTTTATCGTAACAATATAATATATATTTAGGGGTTCTATATCGTCCCCCGTGATTAAATAATAAGGGAAAAGAAACTAAGATATAATTGGTGCAACCACAGTAATATTTATCCACAAAGATAAATAAAGTAATGCGTATAAACAAAAAGGAACCAGCTGTCGTGAACCCGGGAAATTCAAACTACGGTATATATTCCAGCTAGAACTCACGACACATGGCTGCAGACTGCTTCGTGTAGGAGACGACCCATGCGTGCTGAACCAACAGGGTTTAGATGCCATCCTTGCGGAACAGAGTAGGCTGGTTATAAAAATTATCCCAGAGGTTGATGAATTAAACTTCTTCCTTCAGACACAAATATTTTAGTCGGCTATTTGTGCTGAAGGCCTTGTCGTAGAATTTGTCAGGTGCGTCGATCTTGGGGAGAATGCCTGATATGATGATATTCCTTGACTTGTTTTTGTAGTGCTGGAACATCTTGCGATATTTCTCCATCAACTCTTCGGATCTGGTGCACATGACGTTATTTGAACCAGCATGGATGACAAAAAGGGTATTTCACTTACTTAAATATGCCTAACTGAAAACAAAAATGTTGGAATACGCACAAGTAGGTTATCAGCGGTGATAGCCTAACCGAAAATTAAAACAAAACAAAATGAAATTTAAATACGTAGTGATAGCCGAACCGAAAACAATTTTATTTCTATTTAAACAGAAATAGGCCACCAGGGGTGATAGCCTATCCTAACCGAAAACAAAAATAACCGAAAACAAAAAATATGAAATACCGGTACGCAGAAATAGGCTGATAGCCTAACTGAAAATATAAAAATTGAGAGAGAGAGAGAGAGAGAGAGAGAGAGAGAGAGAGAGAGAGAGAGAGAGAGAGAGAGAGAGAGAGAGAGAGAGAGAGAGAGAGAGAGAGAGAGAGAGCCCAATAGCATGACCAGCATAGCTTCCAGAATATTTACCAACCATTGACTATATTAAGTAGACCATATAATCTTGGTCCAGCACCTTACATGATGGTAGAGGTACGTAGTTGGAATTTGGCTACACTGTTTGTTATAACAAATCACTACTTCAGTTTCTCTACAAAATTTACCCATTCTGTACCGGTGACGTCTTTTTAACTTTAGTGTAGCTATATTTAGACGGTTTTGAGCAGTTTAAGATGGATCTGTGGTAGTCAAATGGATTAAGTGAGAAAGCTCGTAGCCTGTTAGTTGCTGAAGGCCCTTTTTATACTGAACATAATCCTCTAACAGTAGCCGGGATACAGTTAAAAGGATGGCACCGGTACTGAATGGGTTAATATAATCTTGTTGGAGGCTTTGTATATAATAGGCTGTATAAGTCTTGTTTATCTAAACTTACTTTGCTCTAGCAGTCTCCTTAGTCACTTATTTCATGATTTCAGAGATTTATGATTTAATCTAGTCTTGTTAGGCAACTTTAATCAGCATAAGAGGACTCTCTGCCTTCGTCAAACCAGGTATTTTGGACACAGACATCCTGGTCCTCGTCCCCCACATTGTCCACACCCCATCTTGGTCCTGCCCCCTTCACCCCCGGCAGGAGCCCCCATTGCCCCATAGTCCGGCCCCTTATGTCCCTGAGATTGGAAGCCCCTGCACCTTCCCGGACACACGACCGACCACACCCAAACCGTCCATATGAAGCCAGGGGCACAAGGCTGCAGGAGGAGGAAAACAAGGCATGTGATTGGTCTGTCAGAGCCACACAACAATCCACCTTATCTGTCCAGGGGAAAACACAGACTCAGGATCAACGGAAAAAAATCAACAAGCACCACGTGACCCGATTGGTCAGTCAAGAACCCCTAAAACTCAGCATGATCCCGAGACTTCCTCCCCCAGACGGTACAACAAGATACGCCCCTCACTAGCCTTCAACCTACTCCTCCCACTCCCTAGCTGCTGTCCCAACATCCCCTCCCTGCGACACTGGCCCTGTCTTATGAGTATGGAAAATGTTCCCTATCAGTCCAAGAGTCGTGAGATATTCGTACCCCCAGAGTGTGAAGAATTACAAGAGCTTAGTTATTAATCTCCTTTGGCTCCACTTGAGCGAGCAATGGAAAGCAGAATTGCTAAGGACATTATGAGTGGAAGTTGGACTCTCCTGTGTCTGAAGCAACCAACAAAGTCTGTGCTATCTTGAAATCTACCTGAAGTGTGGTAGGCCTACGCATGTGCTGCCAATGGTATCCTGAAGTCTACATAAAGTGTGATAGGCAATTGTATTTGGATTGGCTAAATAAAACTTTGATTATTCATATTGTAATTATATTATTATTAACTGCCTCCTCTTCCCCCTCTCACTCTAGATTTTAGAGGACTCGGACGACGAAGAGGAAACGCAAGAAGTTTGGCTGGTTGAAGACTCATGGTTCGTGGCCAGCTCACAAGAGTTCTGCGCCAGGGCACCTGGGACCAGGAAGCGCTTCTGTATCCCAGGTGGTGGTGTGGATAACGTTGTTGCTGCAATCAACGAAGTGTCCAGACTAGCCCCGTCAACCACAGCGTCGTCATCCACGTTGGATCCAATGACATGCAGCAGACCCGATCAGAAGACCTTATGCTCAAGTACCGTAAGCTGATAAAGTCTTATAAGGAAAAGTCTTGTGGAATCTTAATATCAGGAATTGTCCCAAGGATCGGAGTAGAGAGCCGGTTCTTCAAAATTGCCACCAGCATTAATTGTCGGCTTGCTAACCTGTGCAAGGAGGACATCGAAATCGTCTATACCTGTGATGCCTTCTACCACGAAGATCATCTGTTTTCGAAGGACGGAGTACATCTGAACCAGATGGGAGCAGCAGCAAGGTTTGGCCGCTTGCTAAACAACGCAGTAAAGTATTTTTGGAAAAGAAACAGAGGCAACCGAGGACCGCCAGGGATGAGAACCGAGGACAGCCATGAATTATATGTAAATCCGACCAGAACCAATAATTTGATAAAAATGCGTTCCGTGAGTTCTAAAACCACAACTTTGAAGGTTGTGGTACGCAATAGTTTTTCAGATTTAGAGGAACTAGTGTTTACAGAAAATTATGACATAATTGTTATAACAGAATCTTGGCTTAATACAGAAGACAGAGACGTTTTAGCAGAGTATTCACTTCCCGGTTATATAATGTTTGAGAAAAGCTAAATAAATAAAAATGGAGGTGGCGTTTTACTTTATATCAAAGAAAGTCTTAACCCAACCCTTTTGTCAAAACCTCAAATTGTGAACTTCGACACATCCTTTGTGCTAATAAAGAATAATAAAGGTACAAACATAATACTTGCATAAAATACAGACCTCCAGCTCAATCAGTGCAAACAGGCCGAGAAATTTACGAACAAATTGAAGATGTAAGTAACTCACAAGATTCCGTAATTTTTGGCGACTTTAATTTACCTCTGACCAAGTGGGGCAATACTCTTGCTTCACACTCTGGACATGACTTGTATGCAAGCTTGCAATAGAGTTCGCTCTATCAATTTGTTCGATCGCCGATCCGTGGTAATAACATTCTTGACCTTGTATTTGCAACAAAAGAAGAATTAATAGCGAATTTGAATATTGGTGATGAATTCAGTAACAGCGACCATCGTACGATAACTTTCAGTTTAAATTTTACTAGTAACGAACCAAATAGCAGCATCGAAAATATCCCTAATTTCAAGAAAGCAAACTTCCGTACCTTCCGTGCCTTCTGCGTGTCGTAAGAGGCGACTAAAGAGGTTGGGTCGGTGGGCTTGCGACCCCCACCTGGGAAAATTCCTAAGCAAAGAAAAACAAACGAACAGCCTCGGATGCAGACGGACCCTATGTTGACGAACCGACGACCGACTAAGGACATTCCTTCGGACATTCTGAGAATGGCTACATGGAATGTTAGTGGCATGAATGATGGCACAAAAGAGAGAGAGGTTCTGGAAGTGCTAGTGAATGCCAGGCTGGATGTATGTGGAATGACAGGGACCAAATGGAAAGGTTCAGATGTGAGAGAGTGGGAGTGTGGAATGGGTGCATGTGCTGGAGTGAGTGAAGGAACAGCGAGAGAAGGTGTGGTGTTTGTCTGTAAGTAACAAATGGAAGGAATGTGTAAGAGAGTATGGGTCTGTGGGTTCAAGGATTGTGTGGGTGAGAATGAATGGGTGATTGTGTGTGTGTATGCCCCGACAGAGGATAAACTTGAAAGAAAGATAGAGGAGTTTTGGATGAATGTGGAGGTGTGCCTGGAGAAGTTTGACATGAACGAAATAATATTTCTGATTGGGGATATGAATGGTAAGGTGGGTGATAGGAAAGTTGAGGGAGTGGTGGGAGGGTGGGGTTACCATCAGAGGTGAATGGGAATGGTAAGTGCACTTGTGGAGGTATGTGTGGGGAGGAGGCTGTCGATAGCCAACACCTTCTTCCGACACAATGATCCACAGGTACACGTGGAAACGGGTGTGGACGATAAAGGATAAGACAGTGGTGGAACGAAAGTCATTGATTGATTATGTATGTGTGGATGAACGAATGAAGAAATCTGTGATGGATGCTAGGGTGATAGGGGTATTGGAGGGGGTCTGTATGCTCATTATGTAGTAGTCGCTAAGGTTAGGATACAAAGAAGTGGTGAGGAGAGCTGGTAGGAGGCGAGAGGAAGGTGGAATGGTGAGGAGCGTGAAGAGGTTACAGGAGGAGAAAATCAAGGAAAAGTACAATGGAGAGCAGTAGAAAGACGACTAGGTGGGTTCGACCTGGAAGATATGGAGGAAGTGGAGGAGATGAGCAAGGTATTTAAGGAAGAGATCTGTGCAGCATGTGAGGAGGTGTCTGGAGGGAGGGGAGTGAACGGTACAGCATGGTGGACAGAAGAGGTAAAAATAGCTGGGGAACACAAGAAGAAAGCATATAGAGAGTGGTTGGGTAGTAAAGGGAATGAAAATTTGGAGAGACAGAAAAGAGCGAGGTACGTGGAGAAAAAGAGGGTGGTGAAGAGATTAGTGAAGGAAAGTAAGAGAAGAGTAGATGAGGAATTTGGAAGGAATCTGAGTGTAAAATGGGGGGAGAGTAAGAAACTGTTCTGGAAAGAAGTCAAGAAAGTTAGGGAAGGTAGCAAGGGAAACAGTAAGGGTGTGAAAGATAAGAATGGGAGAAGGCTAGCCGAGAAGCAAGAGAGAGTCGAAAGATGGAGGGAGTGCTTCAATGAGTTGCTAAATGTAAGGAATGGAGAGCCATCAAAACAGGTCAGAAGTGTGGGAAGCCATGAAAAGAGTGAAGTTGGGGGAAAGCACCAGGAACAGATGGAGTGTGTGGGGAAATGTTGCGGTATGGTGGTGAGATAGTGCTCGAATGGGTATGGAAAATGTGCAAACTAGCATGGGAGGAAGGGGAGTGCAGCACAAAAAAAAAAAAGGGAAAAAAAAACCGATGACTGGACGACTGGCATAATCTCCCCCTAAATATAAAGGGCAAAGGGACAGAGGAGTGTGTGGTATCCACCGAGGAATCTGTCTTCTAAGGCAGTAGTAGGGAAGGTTATACAGTAGGGGTTTAGTGATTGAGAGAGTGAGAGTGGGGAGAACGGAGGAAAATGGATAGGCAACTGAGCAGGGAGATTTTAGGGAAGGGCAAGAAAGAGATGTGTAGATCAGATTTTTTACCGGACTGAATTGTGTTTGTGGAGACAGTAGTTTGGAGAAAGAAACAAAAAGGTTATATGTTGCACCTAGGAAATTTATGGGACTTGGAGAAGGGCCTATAGAACAGAGTGGATAGAGAAAGGTTTTGTGGAAAGTAAACTTAGAATATACGGAGTAGATGGCAATTTGCTGAACGCAGTGAAGAGCATGTATGAGGGTGACAAAGGCGCAGTGACGTGTGGCAGACGTGATGCAGAGCGAGATTCTTTGACCTATAGGGTAGAAATATTGGGGGTTTTGAAAACAGGAAGGAATGAAAAAAGTATGTCCCATGGTCCATGTTGGTTTTACTATAATAATATGGATTGGGAGTCATGAAATAACGCATACTATCAAGAAAAGCAGTGGAATTGTTGGTGTTAATCGTCTGAAAAGGGAGGATAAGAGTGAGTTTCGAAGCATAACCGGTCTCAATGCTGTTAAAAAATATGCGGATGATACAGTTTAAAGGGGTCTGATAAGAGGTGATAATGACCCATGGGAAGTTGCAGGGAAATCTGGTAAAATAGAGTTTGGGAAACAAGTTGGTTGCAAAAAACGAAATGCTTAGAAAGGCTACAAGGTTCGGGGAAGAGCAAGGTGTATGGTTCTTCGAAAGGGGTGAAAGCTCACAGTGTGAGGTGCAGCTGAACGGGTCAGAATATGGAGATCGTCAACTCTTTTAAGATATCTAGCCAGTGTGTTTAGTGTAAAGATGGGACTATCGATGAAGAAGTGTGGGAGAGGGTACAACAGGGGAAGAGGGTTGTTAGGAACGCTGAAAGCGGGAACAAGAAATCGGGTGGGCAGTATGGAAGTCGAAAGAAATCCTTGCAGGACAGTGTGGTAA